>PVJC01003866.1:8753-67499 GCA_004026665.1 Murina feae | reverse complement strand
TTCCTCTCCTTCCCCAAATGAAGCACACACCCCTCCCTAAAGAACCCCACACCCTGCACCTGCCTGCTTTGCTTTGGCAGCTCCCCAGACCTGCCTTTCATTTCCACCTGCACATACCTGCTCCCCCTTCAAACTCAGCTGCTAGCCACCTCTGGCGGGGAGGCCTCTCTCCATCAGAACTGTCGCTGTGTCGCCAGCGTCTGCAGGATGCTTTGCAACTGTCATTTACAAAATGCTCTCACACCTGCTTCTGTGACCAAGCCCAGGGCCCACCCATGAGGAACAGAACGTGGCGAGTGGCCCCTTCTCCCCACTGCACCCAGGGCACACGTGTGAGTCCCTGCTCCCCACTGGCTGCACAGACTCTGGGACTCTGAGCATGACTTACGGATGACACTTTAATTAAAATGTTATATCCGACTTTAAAGACACGTAGCAATTTAGACCTTTGTGTACATTAAAGCACAGGACAAATATAGCACTTCCGGGACAAGGGAACAGCACGCTGGCGGGAGAAAACACAGCTCTCATCCCCCAGAATGCGAGCAAGAAAAAATCATTTAAAATTAGAAGGAGAGAACCTTACGGTTCATTGGTCCAATCGTCACCCAGCTGTGAATGGGGAACGAAGGAGTGTGAATTCTACTGCATCAGAGTTAACAACAAAAATTGTTGCCAATGGCCTTCTACTCATCAAGCCATTGCTTTAGCAACCCCCACATCAAAAGTCCATCTTTGTCCAATTCAGTCATTGTGTATGGTTTTCACTCTTTCAGCACAGCCCCCACTTCCTAAGAGCCTTCTTAGGCTCCTAGGTGTCCCACCCCCTGGGAGTGTGGACACCTCCTGAGGCCGTTTGGAGGAGCACAAACCAGTGCTGATCTCAGATGCCCCAGGACAAGTCCCCTGTTGAGAATGCATGGAGCACACATATGGATAAAAACCCTCCTGAAAAAGGAACTGCCTGTGCTTGTAGGCAGGAAGACGTGGCACGTGGAAAGGAAAAGGAAAGAGCAAAAGATACCCAACACCAAAGTAAAGGCGGCGTGTGCCCCTGTGAGCCCGCCAAGGACTGTCCCAGGACGCGTGGAGGCAGCCCTGCCCGCGCTCACGACATCTCTCTGTTCCTCTCCCCGAGGCTCACAGCCGGTGCAGACATTTACCCACAAAACTAAACCCCTGTGAATGACACATCACGGATACACGCTCCGGGTGGGTCAACACCGACCGAGGTGCATGCCGCTTAGAAAGGCGGTCCATGCTGTCGGGCATTATCCACACAAAAGGTTTGTCTTCCAGAACCATGCTGCCCCAGTCCATAGCCACGAGCAACAGGGGCTACTTAATGTTCACTGAAACTAAATAAGATTAAAAGTCCGGTTCCCCACCCCATTGCAACTGCTCAGGAGCCACCTGGGGATAGCCCAGCCGCAGCGGTGGGAAGTTCCAGGGAACAGGGCAGTTCTGGACCTTCTAATAGCGACACAGTGAAGCTACTAATACTTTGTTTCCTGTAGATGTTGCCTTCTTTCCATTTCAAATAATCAGGCTCTTAAAACAATGAGATCCGCATTGACTTTGTCTCCTGAAAGTCTTTGCTCTTTGCTTATAACAAACAGCGGCAGAAAGTCTCCACTCCCGGCTGAGGGTTGAAATCCCAGTCCCTCCCCCTGCAAGTTTAAAGGTCCCCTTAAAATTCAGGGGAATCGCCAGGGTAGCAATAGACATCCACAGGGCATCTGGTGACAGGAAAGGAAGACAACCCAGTGGAGGCAGCCCTGCCCGAGACATCACTCTGTTCCTCTCCCTGGCCCTTGGTCTTTATGCCATTTGTCAATGATACAGATGGCCTTCAACTCACCCCTGCTTCTCCCATCCCTGGTGACAGTCATGGCTCAGGGGCCCTCTTCCCTCTGCTCTACGGACACACAGGCTCACCTCCTCTCCTCCCACCTCCTCAAAAACCCGCTGCCACCACCAACACTGCCAGTAGCACCAGCAAGGCCACCAGCACCCATGCCACTGAGGGGCTCCCGCCAGGTGTCTGAGCTCATATCGCGTAAGTTCTTCCAGGGAAGGAGACCTTGTTCCTAGCCCATCCCCAGAGCTCAGCCTCCTGTAGGTCCTGCCCCAGTGCAGGTTCAGTTTAAGGAAACCCTCCCGCCACCCGGAGAGAACACTCTCAGGTCCCAAGGGATCGGCCCGACATCCGCCCACAGTATCTGCTGAGCCCGCAGCTCGTGCCAAGGGAATGGAGCCCGGCCGAGCACTCCTGCTGACTTCGTCTCTTCCAGGACATTCCACATGCTACCTGGCAAGTTCAGGCCCCACGGATCAGCAGCACCTCCTGGGGAGCATGCGCGTGCCTGTCTTGTGTGGGCAACAGAGACATGTCAGTGCAGACTCATCCAACCATCTCCACCACGAGTGTGGACTGACTCCAGATCCTGGCAGCGGCTAGAATCGTCCTCCCTCGGGCCAGAATCATCCCCTCTCTGTCAGTCCCACAACAGAGTCAATGGAGCAGAATCAAGCCCAAAGCGCTCTCGGCAGAGCAGTAATGGGTCAACTCCAGTTTCTCCAGCCCAGGGACGGGCTCCCCTCACAGACCACAGGACGATGCGCAGGTCCTGGCAGGTCGTGGTGTGGCGTGTGCTCCAGGTGCTCACATATCACCTCTGCACCCCCTCAGCTGCCACCCCACTGCGCCCAGTTTCAGGGGATCACGAAGGATGGGCATCTGCCCCTTTACCCAGACACGAGGGTGATGTACAGGAGGACCCCCTCCTAGAGAGGGTGTCCCCTCCAGGTCCCTCAAAGTTGCTGCTGAGCTGCCTCTGCCCGAGAACAGCCGCGCGTGGGGATGAGGAGAGGGCCTCTCACCTCTTAGAACGGCTACGCCTACAACCTGGGGACAGTGCTCTGCGTCTGGGGTGGCCCCATCCCATTGCTATGGTGACACACATTCTGTGTCATTGACAAATGGCAGCTCTACCAAGGCCAAGAACTGTAACTAACTATAACTAACTTTAATATGCTACCCCTACTTTCTATTCAGTATTTAGAAAGAAACCACCATGAAGTTCTAGTTGAAAAGGAATTCTCCTACAGTCTGTCACATGGAGGGAGTAGAAATTCAGCTGGGACTGTAATAAGATCTGTGCAGCGGAACAGATGGGCTATTTTTTCAGGGACAGTGCTTGCTGGTTCTTCAGAAACATAGTAAAGACACTTGCCAAGTGAAAGGGTTGTTTATGCTTTCGCTTCTGAAATGGAGGGGAAAGTCCTTCCTTATTATTCTGATACATATTAAGTAACTGGATATACTGATATAATTACAACACGTGGTCTACTTCATTCCTTACATGCGACTTCAAAAGAGGTGAGAAAACATCCTGAATCAGCCGGGTTCCCGCTGGTCTGGGGACAAAGGTCGTGGGGATGTCATGCAGAATGGTCCGCAGGTCTGGCCTGGACCCCGAGCGAGAAGCCATGCGCACTGCCATCACAGGGGACGCCCGTGTTTGCTGCTTTAAGGGTGGTGTTTGCCTCCGACACGGAGCGAGGGCCATTTTCCAGCAGAGGACTCGCTCATTGCTACTCAGGGAACCTTGCCACCATGTTTGCTTGGCCCCAGCCCCTTGAGCAGGGGGCCCAGGAAGGCCTGGCCAGGGGCCTCCCTCACTGGCACATCCAGGGCTCCCAGAGCCCCTCTGAGGGCTGTGGGCTGAGGACTGGGAGCTGCGAACCGCTGCCTCTCTCCTCCCCTCCATCCTGCTTGGCTCCTTGCGAAGCCCACAAGGCCAGCAGCTGGACACCTGGCCCTGAGGCCCCGGCCCCGAGCAGTGTACGAAGCAGCGCTTGTGTTTCTGACGGGACTGAGACTTGCTTCCTCCAGTATCTGCTTGTGAACCACAAACCACAAACCGCCCACTTCAGTCGTGAAATCAACTACTTAACCACCCTGCGCAGAGGCCCCGCTTATCAGAGGACAGCAGAAGGTCAAAGTGCGGCACCCAATGTACCCCTCACGTAGATTCCAGGTCGCCACTTCCACTCTTCACGTGTTCACTAAACGAGCATCTCCTGACCACGTGCACTGAATGCTGGGCAAGGGACGAGCAGGATTCGTCCACAGCCTGAGAAATACACATGCAGACAGATACACACACGCCGCCAACGACAGCACGGCAGAGACAAGGGCCTCAGACCACGTTTATGGAGCGCCCTGAGGAGAAAAGGAGGTGCCCACTCCAGCCGTGGTGGGTCAGTGTTTCTTGGAGAAAGTGGCGGCAGGTCTCTCCTCCTGCCAATCCCCCTGCTGCCAGGTGAGGGGTCAGGGGTTCTGTCCTCCTGCCCGTTCCCCTGCTGCCAGGTGAGGGGACAGGTGGTTCTAGAACCAGGTCCAGTGCCAGGTCAGTCCCTTTCCTCTCCAGGACAGAGACAGGGCCTTTGGGGAGAGATCGTCAGGTTGACTGGCGGTGGGCAGAGGGCCTTTATCTGAAGAATCTGTCCCTGCAGGAAACCCATCCTTCGTGATCCCCTGAAACTGGGCGCAGTGGGGTGGCAGCTGAGGGGGCGCAGGGGTGATATGCGAGCGCCTGGAGCACACGCCACACCACGATGCTGGCACAGCGGGCAGGTGGGGCAGGAGGACCTGCTGAAGTAACGGCTTCCCCCTGGCTAACTGCACAGCCAGACGAACCACTTGGTCTTTAGAACCAGGACCCCACTGCCCGGCAGGGCTACAACTGGAAAGCAGAGAAGAATGAGGAGATGATGGGGTCCTACGACAGAACTCCTCGGTCATCGTGCAGGCTGGGTGACCGTCCAGGCCCCGCGTGGTCCGGACAAGCCTCGCACTGGAGAAGTGATCTCGCAGATGTGCAGAGCGCCGGGGCAGTGGCAGGAACAAGAAGGCAGAGAGGGTGGCGGAGGCAGACTCAGGAGGTTCTGGCAACTCAAAGGCCGTGTTTTTCCTGAGCGGCCTCGCACAGACCACCTGGCCACGGGATAGGGCGCAGACCCTGGCACCTGCTCAGACCTGCCAAGTCCTCGTGTCTAAAGCGGGGCCCTGAGCTCCACAGAAATCGCTCGTCCTCGTTAAACAGACCACTGCACAGGCACTGGCCCGAGTGCTCCGCGCGGGTCCCTCACACTGAGAGTCATCGGCCGCTGGGTAAGGAGAGCACAGCCTTCCCACGACGGGAACCGCCAGCGGGCACAGCAACTCAGGCGGAATCCCCCGAGCCCTCCTCGTCCTCAGATGTGGTTTCGCCTTCCTCCCAGGCCCAGGCTGGAGGTCAATGAATCCTCTGTTATCTTTTATAATGAATGCTGCTCGTGAGCTGTATTTTTTTAATATTTTAAAACTGATTTCAGAGAGGAAGGGAGAGGGAGATAGAGAAACATCGACGATGAGAGAGAATCATTGATTGGCTGCCTCCTGCACACCCCACACTGGGGACTGAGCCTGCAACTCGGGCATGTGCCCTGACCAGGAATTGACCTGTGACCTCCTGGTTTATAGGTCGGCACTCAACCACTGAGCCACACCAGCCGGGCCCATGAGCTATATTTGAGTAACAGTTATGCCTGGTTTTTCCAATGAGATCCAATGCCTCTTGGAGATGAACCAGTCACAGCTGGGGCCTCGTGACCCCGAGGGCACGTGGTGACAAGAACCTATGGGCAGGTCACTGGCAGGTACACGATGAGTGACAGATCTTATTCACCAGGCTTTCATTCACAGAGAAGGAATCCCACCCGGAGTCCAATGCAGAATTCACCACTGGGGACTGGTAAGAGGAGTGTCACCGACCTTTCTTTAAAGCACTAAGAATGCCTTCTAAGGGAGTGCGGACACTGACCGGACGCACAGGGTTTGAACTCGGGTGGCACGATGCCAAGACCCCTCCCTCAAGTCTCATCACCAGGTAGGAGGGGACAGAGGCACAGACCTGCCGTGCTGACGAGCATGTCATGCCGGACACATTAAAATGGACCTCCTGAAGCTTGGGCGGCCGTCCTCTCCTGGAGGGAAGTGGACTGACCTGGCCCAACGGCCTTTTCCCAGAACTAGGTGTGCGCGAGGCACGATCCTGTGTGCTAATCAGAGAGCACAAACAGACTGAGCATTTACACGGTTTCCCAGTCTCAAACATAACGCCACTGCACTGTGCTTCCCTGCGGTCGGGCCGTCTACTGTGTAAGGGTGGCCACTCCGTTTTGCCCAGTTTTTAAAGAATTCTTGATCCTCTGAGTTCTCAATCACAGCATTGTCCGGAGACAGCCAGGGGGCAAAACACGACAAACGGCCAAATCTTCAGGAATGCGGAGCGAACCTTCGGGAACTGGGCTTACCTGGCCACATCCAGCTTGTTGAAAAGCTCGAAACTGCCCAACAATGAATGGAGCTGGCTTTTCTATGTCAGGTTTCTGTCCTGTCCTAGGGTTTCTCCCTGTGCCCTGTGAGCTCTGTCCTCACACACAGTCCAGTGATCGGAGCTTCACTCCGGGCCGCAGCCCAATGGGGGAAGTATCTCCCGGACTCACACCGGCAATCGGAACATGTTTACAGGGAAAAAAGAAGGACAAATGAGGAGGAACTTCATTCTGTGCTTAACAGAAATGAGCTCGGAGGACCCTGGCTTTGGAGACGATGGGTTTGGCAATGCCTGCATGTGGCCTTTCCTGAATCCAGTATGCGCCAGGCATCTATGCAGGTCCCTGCATCCTCCCAGCAGCCGTGAGGCAGGCACGTCACACACAGGTGCGGAGCTGAGGTTCGTAGCCAGCAGTTGGCTCAGAAGTCCGTGCTCTTTGCTGCTCCCCATCCGGGCCATCAAATGGCCTTCCAACCAAAAAAAAGAAAATGGATGTCGAACGTGCGTTATCTTCTAGGTATCTTAATTTCCAGTGATCACGCCCCGCAGGAACCGTGCCTCAAGAGGGGCTAAGGCTGAGAAGTGTGGGAATCCATGCTGCACACTAAATGGCTGAGGACAGTCTCGGGTGGAGAAGGGAAGGCTGGAGAGCTGTCCCCATTCTCTGATGTGCCCCAGGAGGGAAGAGCAGTTGTGCTCTGAGCCGCTCAGTAGGAAAAGCAGAGACGGTCCAGGAAGCAGTGTGAGGCGGCCCGTGAGGCAGAACGCAGAACGCTGAGAGGTGCGCCTTGGAAGACAGGGAAGGAGCCCCGAGGACCAGCAGGTCCCTGCACAAGCTACTAACATCCTGACTCAGTGGGAAGCCAAGACGGCAACACCAGCGGCCTGGAGGCGGCCACCCGGTGGGCACAGCTCTGGGCCCGAGAAGGCCTCACCACGGGGGTCCCAAGTGACCCTGGCCACCCCAAGGGGAGCCCCATGGAGCCAGAACCCTGGGTTCAGGCGCAGCCCCGGATCCAGGTCCCTGGCAGCACCGAGTTATAAGACGGCATTTACACCATTTCGGAGAGTTTCCATTTCAGAAATATTCTTGTCATTAAACCTTTTCTTAATTATACTTCTTCTAAGATTCTACGCAGTGTCAGCCTTTTAGGTCACCCGGGCCAGCAAGAGCTGGGGAAATTGCTTGATAATCGTTTCAACAAATTCTGTTATTTCCATTGCCGTCTTTTTCTTTTGATTCTGGCTCGTTCCCTCCACTATCCCCCCTTCCCCATGGGAGCGAGGGACTCTCTGTGGGACGTGCCAGGAAAACGCAGGGACACACACCACTTGCAGATGCCAGAACCCAGAGCCACGTCTCCCCTACAGCCCGGCTGACAGGCACCGAGCGGCCCGCCCTTCAGTCCTGCAGGGAACATCTTCCCGGGGCTCCTCAAGTTGCCCCCAGGACAGCGAGACAGGTGCAAGGAGACAAGATGGGAGGCGCTCCCCAGGAGAAAGGAGTGTGAACTCGCGGGGCTGATTTAATTACATGCCTGACGGAGCCCCTGCATGTCCTCATCGCCCCAGATACTCCCTGCACGGCCTTGAGGACCACAGCAGGTTACAAAGGTCAGACTCCACTTGGAGCAGCACTGGAGAGATGGGCGGAAAACACCACCTCTCTGCACGGCCCCTGTGCTCCTGGAACCGGAGTGTGCGGCTCAGATGGCACACCGAAAGGTAAAGTTCCCCGGGGCGGTCCCCGCTCCCTCTCACCCGGGTCTCACATGCCTCGGGCTCGGGGCAAGCCAGGAGGAGGGGACCCCCTCGGCTCCCTCTGGAAAGACTGCTCTGCAGGAGCGTGGGATGTGCTCCGTCTACAGGGTCACGGACGCGATAGGGTCACGGACAAGACGCAGGGGGATCGGTGATGCTGTCAGTGCAGAGAGCAGAGCAGGGAGGGTGGACAGGGATGTCAGCTCACGGAGGAGGGGTCTTGCTTCAGAGAGAAGGAACAGCACAGCCAGCAGAGAGGCATGGGCCCAGAGGGATCTGGGAGTGGGGTTGGAGGTCACCCCCAGGCAGTGTGAAAACACCCTGTTTTCCTCCAGCTCCACAGCTTATGGTGTCACATCTGTGGATTCACTTCAGTTTCACAAGCTCTTAGGCTTCCAGGCCTGCGACCCCACTCCCAGTGGAGGACACTGGCCAGGGGTGCACGTGACATGTCTTATGGGGGGGTGAAAGCTGTAGGAACACCAGGGGCTTGTCCCCAGGCGGAGGGCACGGAAGGAGGACGTGGCTCACAACGCCAGCTCTTCTTGGGAGCTGGGCCAACTCTGCTAAGACACCCTCGTCCTCGCCTGTTGGACGAGGGTGGAAGGACCTGGCTCGGCCAGCTCCGGGGGCCTCCCCATGCCGGCCTCTCCCTGCGAGAACCCGGAGCCGCGAGGCTGCCTTTCCTGGGAGCATAGCACGTTACAGTCTCAAATGTAAGCAAGTCCATTAACGCTGTGTGGTTTATGCTCTCCCCCAATGCTGTCTTGCACGACCAAGATTCTTTGCTAATGAAAATAAAATGGGGAATCAGGAGGGCAGCACGGGTTAAAGCAGGGAGCTGTCCCCTCGCTTTCTGACGGCTGCTCCAGGCCTGATTGGTGTCATATGTAGACTCAAGCTCCTCCAAAATAAGCTGCAATTCCTATCAAAACAAACCACCACTCGGAACCCATAGGCCCTAAGTGAATAATAAGAATTAGCATCTCCCTTCCCTCGGAGCAGTGCCTCCCCCACATCCACGTCATTTCTGCTACGTCCGCGCATCCCATGCACGCGTTCACCTCCCCTTTGCATCTGCAGTTCCCATGTGGCAGGTCGCGACCGCCTGAGGAGGGTGGGTTCCTGTTTCCCTGGGTTGTCTCTGAGCAGGTTTCAGGCTGTGCTCCCCGAGACCTCAGGATTCTCATGTAACAAGCGCTGGGCCCAAGTCATTGCTCCTCTTCCAAAGCAGCCCGGGGAGTCCGACAGGCTGGCCCAGACCACGGCTCCTCACACATCACATCTGCTGCGCACTGATTGCAGCCTCCTTCCACCTTGGGGCTCAAGGCACCCCTCCTTCCGGTGGTTCCCCACACACTCGTGCCTCCCTGGTTGAAGAGAAAGCTCACAAAGGAAAAGAACTAGGATACTGCTTCCCATTCACACGAAGGGCAGTGCTGTGCAAAGTGGACACCCAAT
Organism: Murina feae; assembly: GCA_004026665.1. Lineage (NCBI taxonomy): Eukaryota > Metazoa > Chordata > Mammalia > Chiroptera > Vespertilionidae > Murina > Murina feae. The sequence continues at coordinate 57,891 of PVJC01003866.1, read as the reverse complement.
TCATTATTAGCAAATACCCTGAGAAAATACCTATGGCCTTGCTTCATTAGCAAACAGTAAATCCTGATGGAGTCATTCATCCACTCACTCACTCACTCACTCAGCCATCACTGACAGCACTGCACCCTCTACACGGGAGGTCTCTGGGATGCATGAGGATTCAAAGGCAAAACAACAAGGCTCTTGGCCTCTAAGTGTTACGTCTACAAAAGGACATCTATTTGTTTGGCACCACCACCACCCGCCTCAAAGAAAACCCCACACGCCTTGCAGCATGCCCAGTGCTCCAGCAGAAGCAGGGACTGGCCAGGGGAAGAGGGAGCAGCATCTGCAGGCTCCAGCACAGGAGGGGCATCGAGATGCACCTCGAAAGCAATCCAGAGAAGGCGCACACGCGAAGCAGGACTGCTCCCCACGCACGGCCAAGGGGGAGTGCTAGGAGCTGCCTTCTAGAAGCTTCCGTGGGAATCCAGCGGAGGGCGTTGAGTCCACACTCTCGCCTTTTCCTCTATCTTTAGGCCCTTTATCTCCCACATTCTCCTGAGCCCACAGTCACAGTCTAACTTGAGAGCATTTATCCTTAAGCCCAACGTTCTCTCTATTTTAGTTTTCACTTGTCTTCCATCCCATTTCTTCCCCCATCGAGCTCACTGAAAGGCATGTTTCCCAGATAGCATCACAAACTTTCTTCCATGTAGAGAACAGTATGGAGTTTCCTCAAAAAACTAAAAATGGAACTCCCATTTGACCCAGTGATCCCAAGAAAGGAATATATCCCAGGAAACCAGAAAGACCAATTAGAAAGGACATATGCACCTCAGGACCAGCTCATTCCACTGCTGGGGCCACATACTCCTGCCACACACCCACTTCTCACAGGCCGTTCTGCACCTTTAAGTCCCTTTCCGAAAACTGGTCTTTCATTCTTTATGCACCCAGCCTACATGCTTTCCCTTCTTACCTTCACTATTTCTGTTCTTACCTTCACTATTACGTTCATTTTCAACAGCCAACCATTTTTGTCAGATATGCAAAGTAATTAAAGAAATAAGCATAAATGGAAGATATGGATAATGCACTGTCTCGCCTCTTGCAGTCACTTTCACGAGTGACTAGAAGTTCCTCCTAGAAGTTCTCACACGTCCCACTACCTTGGCTGCCCCCACACGAAGAGGAGCTGAGGCCTTGTGAGGGGAGGGCACATCCTGGACACACAATCGCAGACAGGAACCTCACCCCAGTCGAGCATTCAAGTGAGTGCAGCCTGGTGGAACCTGAGCCAGAACCTTCAGCAAAGTTGCCCCTGAACCTGCAACCATAGAAACTGTACAATGATAAATATTCAGTGATTTAGGCCACCAGTCGAGGATAATCTGCCAGCAATGGTAGAAAATAACCCGGCTGCCAGACCTGCATGACCTGCCTCTGCCTATCTCTCAGGTCCCACCAAAGCCACCAGGCGGTTCTCTATAAACCAGCCACACTGCCCCCTGTCAGTACTGCAAAGAATGCCAGGGTTTTTCCACAGAATGTTTTTTAAATGAGTAAATGTTCACAATATAATGTAAAGTGAAAAACAACAACATGTAAAGTATGGTCCAGTACAGGGAGGTACACCTAGGTGTGTGCATGAATTCACCAAATGTTGACAGGTATATTTGGGTGTCCCCTCTACCAGGACAGGGTTGAACCCCCTCCCCCCAACACACACACACACACACACACACACACACACACACCTACCTGCCTGCCTCTCGGGACCCTGGCTGCTCTCATCATAGAGGCTGTGCCTTCTCCCCATCATGTTTCCAGCACCCAACAGGAAATGGTGATAAAACTTCTTTAAACCAAGCCTTTATAGTGCTTAAATTTGAAAAACAGTTACTCAACCTGCTTCTGGCATTTTTATCAGACAGCTTGCAATTAAGTTGGCCCTTTGTTCATCCCATAGTACTTCTCAATGTTTGCTGGAAAAGTCGCCAAAGTTCCCGGTAGGTTCAGGCCAAGATATTTGAAACCACTGGAGCTCTGACAGGAGGCACCAAACTCCAGAAGAGGTGTATTTCCAACCCCAGATTGAAACTCAAAACAACGTGGAAGAGTAGCTCACGTTCTATGTCAACTCCCTGCATTTCTGTAGTAACCAGGCCCTTTCCCTCAGGTTTCACATCCAAGTGTTAGAAAGGGCCAGCTGGAAAGTGCCCAAGCTGGGCCTGTTGTAGTGTGAGGGATGGGGAGAGACACAGAAGGAGAGGGGGGGGGGGGGGCGGGTGAGAAACAGATACACAGAGTGAGGGGAGAGACACAGAAAGAGACAGAGATACGGAGACATACAGAGACAGAGAAGAGAAACAGAGATAGGGAAAGTCCTAGGGGTGGGGTACAATGGGACCCTTCCCAGTGACACTGGCAACTGACACACGACAGAACTAAAGCCATGAAAATGCCTGGAGAGAGGAGTGAAGTGCCGAATGTGTGCAGACCAGGGCGGCCGGCTCATGTAGTTTTCTCTAATTTGTAAAGGTCGTGCCTTTTGTTGCCAGGTATAGGCACCAAAATACTAAATGGAACAGATACGAGACTGCATATGAGAACTCGGTGCTGGCCAGCGCACAGTCACGGTGCTCACCTCACAGTAGAAATTCCTGTTCCTTGTCACCTCAGGAAAGAAACAGACCCAGAGAAGTTCCTAAAAGCACCCTCCATTTATCCTTACTTGCAAAGAGACCTCGGCCATCTGCATAAGCAATTTAACCAGTTAACCTCTCAGAATTTTAGATAGTCAACTCCAAATCTAAGAACCTGATTATCCAGAAACATATATAAAGGAAGATATAATTACATGACCATAAACTGCCGAGCTAAATGCTATACTGATTTGCATGAGGTTTTTTTGTTTTGTTTTGTTTTTACTATTTTGGGTGTATGTAATTTTAAGGACCTGAACTGTGGCAGCCTTCTTATAAGAAATCCCATTTTTGTCCAAGGAGACCTTAGGCCCCTCTGCCAAGGGCCATGCTGCCAGGGTGGGTGGTGAAGGGTGGCAGCAGCTGGGTCGACAGAGGGTTCAGGACCGGGACCATGTGGCAACATGACAGTAAGAAAGGAGGGAACACCAATCTGTATCCTCAGGCCGATAACGGCTGCCACTAGGTACAGGGAAGAGAGGAATTGCATTGGATGCTACAACCAGACGAAGAAATCTTTCTCGCTCTCTCAAAGCAAGACTCCATCATCACTGACCATCAGCCATCTGTCTCCATCCACCCCAGGGCCAGACCAAACAGCATGACAGTTTCCACCACAAATCATGAAGGTGGTCACTCAGGTGTAAAGTGTGGATCTGGACCTGCCTGACGTGGGGACTGCTGGCATGTTCCGACTTACAGTAAGATCTGAAGATATAAAATGTCTGCATGTAAATCACACCCGCCACTGAATGACAATGGGAAGTGGTAAATGCTAATATCCTGAAATAAATTAGCTCTTCAGCGCGATGTTCAAGAGAATCTCCTTCTCCAACTATTTCGAACACTGCGGTAAACAACTAATGTTTTGTGAAATGTCCCTTATGTGAACTTTTTACTTATACTTAATTTCAAATTCTCAGGAGTTAGTTTGGCTTTTTACAAAAACATGCATGGAGTGTTCCTTCTTAGATACCCTTTACATGGGGTCTCCAAGGCAGTATTTTCCTATGAAACAGTTTTTCCCCATGTTTCTGTTAGTTACACTATTCCAAAAGTGAGTGTTCCTCACGCACGACACAACATACATAAAGCACAGTAAGACACACACATGCATGTAAAAAGCCTCGATTCATAATCAGTCATGATCACAAGCCAACAAAAACAGGACAGCCCGAATCAAACAAAGCCCGAGTGCACACAGAGGTCCCCGAAAACACGCAATTTCTCCTTTTCTTAAAATAACCAGGTCATTCCCTAATTCCTTCGTCAATACTGTTTGACGCCACCATGAATCAGGCAATGTTTCAGCGCAGAGAGGCAAGCTCTCGGGGAGGAAGGAAGGATGTGGAAGAAGGAGAAGATACAAGCCGACAACAAGAGATCAACACTGACATCTGCTAGGAACTAAGGTAAGTGGTGCCCCGGGAGAGACCCCCTTACAACAAGCAGTCCAAGGACACTCAGAGTTGCAGAAATTTTCATGGAAAGCGCCCCGAGATTCAGATGCAGGGCACAGGCGATGCCGAAGCCAAGGTGAGGCTGGTATGGCCTAGGCATGGGGCCAGCACGCTGCTGTTAACCTGTCGCCAGACCACCTCGGACTCTCCGTCACTGGGTAAGGCAAGGTCACGTCCCTGCAACATGAATCTAGTACCTGAAAGTGGGTGGGGCTCTGATAAGGCGGGTACAGGCTCATGTTTCAGACGTCGGTGTATTATCAGACACCTCTCTGTATGCCAGTAATACTGTCACATCGTTTCCAGCTCTGAAACTATGAGTATTTCTCTACTAACCAGGGATGCCTTCTACAGGACACATTTCCGAATAAAGAACTCCACTGGAATGCAAAGACAGGGTCCTAAATCTACGTGTTTCTGTAAATATTTTCTAAATTAATTGAGGCAAAACTGGAACAAAATAATGAAAAATCTCATTTAGTCCACTCAGCCAGCGAGCAGTTTGACGATGTACTAGGAAGACTTTTTTTTTTTTAAGAGGAGAGAGATAGAAACATCAATGATGAGAGAGAATCAGTGATCGGCTGCATCCTGCACACCCCCTACTGGGGATCAAGCCCGCAACCCAGGCATGTGCCCTTGGCCGAATGAGCCTGAGACCCTTCAGTCTGCAGGCCGACGCTCTATCCACTGAGCCAAACTGGCTGGGGCTGGGAAGACTCTTTGAGAAGGAGACAGAGGCCCCGCTCTGTGACCATGAAGCAGTCACTTACCTGCCTTCCATTTCCTCCTTGCAAGGAGGAGAGCCAGGCAGTGGACAAGACCAGTGATGTCCAACTAAGTCTGAAAGAGACGCTCAAGGTTTTGAAAGTGATGGGAAGTGCAGATTGGCACCTATGCGACCACACAGCTCCTGAACAGGGAGATGCCTCCTTCCTTTAGAATTGTGTCAACGCCATGTAATGACGCCGGCTACCTTCCGTGCTCATCAGAAGTTCTGAGGCAGACATGAGTCTTAGGTGAATGATTTTAATCATGAGAAAAGTGCCTGGGCTCTTGTTCCCGGACCAAGAAAAACACTGGGATGGTGTATAACTGGAAAAACAGCCAGGCCTAGAATGTCTGGCCTTCGGGGGGAATCTTGGAGGAAAGGACAGGGAAAGAGCACGCCACCCCAAAACACAACTGCAGGGGTCAGGACACGCCACCCAAAACACAACTGCAGGGGTCAGGACAAATCACCCTAAAACACAACTGCAAGAGTTCAAAACATACCACCCTAAAACACAACTTCAGGGGTTCAGGACAAGTCACCCCACAACAGAACTGCAGGGTTTCAGGACACGCCACCCTAAAACGTGTACTTACACCACTTCAGTGTACTCATTATTCTGAGCTGAAGGCATCTGAAAAACAGCAGACCCAACGAAAGGCTTTCTCTGAACTCCCCGCATCTGCCTAAACACAGACACTCCCAAAGCAACTCAGGTGTCAGTCCCCTCCCGGAAGTTTCACCAACCAGGACAGCTCGTCACAAACGACCGAACCTCCCGTCTGTTCCGAGGCCCCTGAGAGGCCGCAGCCCTCCTGCCTTCCCGTGCAGGCTGGTATTTCAGCTTGAGTTCCAGGCCCCACAAGGAGTGAGTCAGTCGGCATTCCCTGGGCATCTCCCATGTGCACGGGAGGCACACATGTCAGCAGACTTCTGTTTGTTTTTCTCTTGTTAAATCTGTCCTTTATTACAGGGGTCTCAGCTAAGTACTCAGCAGGGTGCAGGCAAAATTACAGAGTCAGCCACAAGAATTTTTATATTTTTAACTCAAAAGGGAACATGTTAGACCAAAACAAGTGCTACTGCCCTGCAGTCCCAAACTCTTCAACCCTCCAACAGGCCTGGTGACCTGGCGTCATGCTTTGTGTTAACAAAGACTGCAAACCCCACATGAGCCCCTGTGCATGTGCCAGGGGCAGAGGGACCGATTTCTCTCTGTAGTTTCGGGGACAGTCCTGACCGGGACAGCCAAGGTGACTCAGACTGCCTGGGAAGAGGCTCACAGGCCTCCCCCACCACCACCACATCCCTGCCTCCTGCATGCCTGTGCGCTCAGCTCACACTTTCTACAGGTGACCGAGTGTGGCTGCGGTCCCTGCGGAGCTGGGAGCCAGGCGGGCCGCGTGGAAATCTGCCCACACCAGGGGAAATAACAACTCCTTCAACCAATGAGTCCGTTAACCTGAGTCACGGAAAACTGCTGGCTGTCCTTTATGCCTTTGACCACACACACACACACACACACACACACACACCCATTCTCCCCTGGCCCCAGCCAGCACTCAGGGCTGCCCCTGAGCCTGATGCAAAGCTTCCCTCGGAATCAGGGCACTGATGGCTTTAGAAGCTGGCAGTTACACTAAAAGGAGCCATACAAACCAAGCGTTTACGGAGCTCCTACTGCATCCACGGCACAGGGAAAGGCTTCCTTAAGACCAACAACATGGGGAAAAGACTCGGGCACAAGGAAGCCACAGAGGGAGCCAGGATGCAGCAGAATTCAGAGGAGGCAGGGATGACTGGAGGACACAGCGTCCAGGGCAGAAACTTGCAACAAACAGAAACAAAACCCCCAGGGACATCCGAGTCCTGTAAACACTGATCTTTAAAGGAGAATACCTCACTGTTAATTAAGAGTCAATCAAGATGGAAGTTCTTGAACCACTTCACAGATCAGCACGCAGGCTTCTCGGGTATCCTCCTCCCAGGCAACACACCCGTGAGTCAATCTCACTGAAGGCGTCTCTGAACCGCCACTGGTCCTCGGCTGACTTCAAAGCACACTCTTCCCTACACCCCGTCCCCGCCCCATCTATCACTGTTGTAATACTTTAAGCAATTAAAAAAAAAAAAAAAAGAAAAAGAAAAACCAAAGCATACTCTTCCCGGGGCTGTAGACTCCATAACTGACATGCATGAAAACCCATTGACTTCCAAAGTGAGCAGCTAATTTAAGAAAATATTAATTACCACATGGTACTGTCAACAACAAATCATCACTTTCCAGTGTTTTCTCATGTGTGTCTTTTTCTTGGAGGTGCGGGAGCCTCAAACTGGATAGGGGGAGTCAATGATCCCTCTAGACAAAGCCTCATGGAATAGAACCAGTGGTCAGCTCTGGCGGGGGGATACCTCCAACAAGATGTTCTTACATATGCGTGCAAGTGTGTACATTCACACACACACACACACACACACACACACACACACACACACACACACACTGGTCTACTGGTAGACCTGCACCTGGTAGGGCTTCTCTTTCCAAAATGCAGGAAAACAGCGCCCAAACTCACGCAACATCACAGCATATTTGTCTAAGTGTGTTTTGTTATCTTTGTCTTTGCTCCTGCAGTTTAGCCCTCCAACAATCGCAGGGAGGACGAGTTAGTGGTCTGGCTTCTACTTGCAGCTCTCTGGCTCCAGGCCCCGAAGCTGCAGCTCAGCTCCTGAGTCCTTGGACTCATGCCAGACTGGAAGGCCACCTCCCTAGTCATGTGACCACACACCTGCCTTTTGTCCCTTCTACAGACTATCTGCTGGGAAGTGGGACTTGTGTTCCAGGGATAAGAAGAGGTTCCCCTAAGACAGGCTCCTAGCCACTGTGAAAGCACCGACCTCTGAAGTGAACAAAAACTCTTCTTCCTCAGAGACGATCTCCTTTGTTCCAGTCTAGACATAATTAAGACTCTCGGCACAACATCCCCAAGGTGGGAGCCGCTTCCGGCTCAGCAGCCACCATGACCGAGGCCTCGGCGGTGCCCCTTGCTGCCGGGTGCAGACCTGCTCAGCTGCAGGGACAGTGCTGTTTCTAACAACTGCTTTTAATGGATTGCAGCCCGAGGAACCAGATCATCAAGATTGCTATTATTCTAAAATAATCAATAAGCTGAAAGTATGGTTCAAAAGGACAGCTCTTTCATCAAAAGCATTAGGTTGTAGCGTATGAAACCGGCTTCATCTTCTGTTACGCAAACATCTTTATTGCTTTCCCAAGGTTTTCAATAATGATTCTAACAGACATAGTCCCCAAGTACAAAAAGGCTACTTCCACGTGTTAAAGCATGTATACAGAGGCATCCACATGAAAGAATGTCCCTGCTCACCAACATCAAGATGAACTTCAAAATTAGCAATTTTCCTGTCCAGAAAATGGAGCTCACTTGAGAACTCATGCAACGAATGTGCTCTTGACGAAGTTGCAAAGGAATATTGCTGTAAGTGAATCATGATTTCAAGGACAAAGGCTCACTTTTTAAAGAAAGAAATCACGTGATTTATCTTTTTTATCATTTCAGTTTCATATATCTGAAACATGAGGAGACTACCTGGTAACTTATAAAATCTCTACCTGCCCCCGGCATGACTCAGTGGTTGAGCGTCAACCTATGAACCAGGAGGTAATGAATGGTTTGATTCCTGATCAGGGCACATGCCCAGGTTGTGGGCTTGACCCCTATTAGGGGGCGTGCAGGAGGCAGCTGACCAATGATACTCTCTCATCAATGATGTTTTTCTCTCTCCCTTCCTCTCTGAAATCAATAAAAACAAGTTTTTTTAAAAAAAATCTCTACCTAACAGATAAAATTCCATTTTTTTTACAGATAGTCATGAACACCTCTGTGCTGACTGTAGTGCATTCCAGCACTTACCTCTGAAGTGAAATTGTCTTCAACTAGAATCAGCCCAGAGGGTTTCTTTTCCATCTTGGTTCTGCTTCTGAAATAACACTTATGAGGATTAAAATTTTTCCAGTGTTAAAAGAAGGCATTTTCCATAGACTACACCCCAATTACGCCTGGAACTGAAAACCACAGAATCCGCATGTGCTAAAGTAATAAGATATAAAACTGTGGGTTTTCTTCAACTTGCTCCATGCAAGACCAGGTTCTAAGAGCATCTCATCAAATGCACTTAAATTTCACGCTCATGGGGTCATTCTAAACCGGAGGCACGGCTACAAACACAGGGGTGTAACTGACGACATGACAGCAAATAAACACGTGAATGACACGCACTTGAACTCGGAGCGCTGCTCGGAAGTGTTTGCCTGTGTAATGACTTAATAAAAATATCGCTGAATCTGAACGAAGAAAGAAACTATTGATTCATACTTATATCCGGGAAATGGACACTCACTCAGCAGAGCCTGGCTCTGAGGCGCTGTAGCGGGCGTGACTTTGAACCCACGTTCCTGCGCTTACCTCATCTCCTGCTAGGGGAATGGCCTCTCATTCCTGCATGGGAAGACCTGCTTCCGGAGGCCTTTGCAATTTTACAATGAAGAAAAGATTCTAAACCACACCAGAAAAAATAGTCATTTCAAAATTGGAGCACATTTTAAGGAATAAAAAGTTTTAAACTCAGTATCTTTTAGGGCGATGTGTTTATATTAAAATCCTGAGTCCAAAAACGTATAGCAAGTTTACATTTTCACTTACCTAAAGAGCTCTAAAGTAGTTTTTGCCCATTTTAAAACTATCATAATGACTACCATTTATGAAAAGCCTCCTTGGACAGGAACCTTACCGGTACGCTTTCTTACGCGTTTGTAGTTTAAATGTGTACATTTTCCTTCAGAAGGCTGCACTGTTATTCATCTCTTCCTATGACATACACACTGCTAGCCAACAGGACATACAACTAGATCCTTCACTTCCCTGCTTGCCTTTTTCTTTGAAAAACCATTCTAAAAATAAACAGTGCTAACACACACAGTTGCTATTTTTCGAGTTCACCTAGATTTCGAAGCTTACACATTCCGAAAAGGCAAGAGCGGAGCCAGTGCGGAGGGGTCAGGACAGCAGGGACCTCGCCTGCCCGTGTCCACAGCCAGGCTCCCAGGCCAGCGCCAACAGACAACACGACCCTTGCTTTGTAGCAACTCGGCCCCCTGATTATCTCTCCACAGAGGCATTGCTATTAAAGACACCAGCAGCACCTCATGACTCAAACAGGAATACAGCCGTGGCCTATCACTTCCTATCTCTCTTCTGGAGAAATGCTGATTCGCCAGACAACCCAGGCTCATAGTGACACGGCAATTAGTGTGCTCCTAGATGAGGAAGCTCAGGGGGTCTCTGTGATCTGTTGTAATTAACTAGTTAGTAACAGGAAAGGAGCAAAGAGGAAGGCCAGACATTATAGGCATGTTCCCCGGGGGGAAGAGGGCTGGACAAAGGGGAGACAGACACATGCCCCGTGATGCTGGCATAACTAGGGAAGGTGCTTTCTGTGGGCCACACCTGGGAACAGAGGTCACTGGCCAGAATGGGTGTGGCCACTGCAAGAGCATGCCCATCTGGGATACTGAGTTCCCTGAATGAAGAAGCTAGCCCTGTGTGCTCTTGGTCTCAGCATGTTGCGCTTGATTCTTGGCTTGCGGGGGCTCTTTTGCTCCAGCTCCCCTGCACTTGCCCAGCCATGTGGACCCCCACACAATGGACTAAGAGACTGCAACTAGCCTGATGCTGAACGGGACCAGGAAACTCTAGACCAGTGGTTCTTTTCTCTGACTTCCCTGTGAGGACAGCAGCCCAGCTCAGGCTCCCCTGTTGCTTCTTCCAGGCCCTTCCTTGTTTCACTGTCCTACCGACATTTTTGCTCAGCCAGTAAATTCTTACTTACTTTTGCAAAAAAACAAAAAACAAAAAACAACTCAGATGAGAGAAACCCTATTCCGTACACCATGGTGTGATGACTGACCCTCCAGGGGTTTAAATCTCTATGTGAGACGACTGACTTATTCAAGACAATTCCAAGTGGAATTGATGCTCAACCCTAACACTTGCCACGCTGCACAGAGCCCAGCACAGCGTTTCTAAGTGAGGCCTGGGAACCTGTAGGGAATGCACATGCATGCACGGGCCCATCCCAGTCCCACCAAAGCACACACTCAAAACTCTGGCCCAAGTTCTGACCAGCCCTCCAGGAATAGTTACCAGGTTGTCAGCAGATAATTAACCGGTTGTTGTTTCTCCCAAAGTGCTTCCTCCTACCTCATCTGAATGTTGCTGGGAAGACTGTTTTGGGCTGGGCTAACAGGCCTTGAGAATCAACGTCATGGGGGGGAGGAGAGAGAGGTTCTGATGAAGACTCAGCTCCACATCACTCCCGGGGGCGCCCCCGGGGCGGTGGGTCACCTCCCTGAGCTTCAGGGTTTACTGTGGACGGGAGGATATCATCACATGGTGACAGCGCTCTCTCTACATGTGAGCTGTGACGCCCCCCGGCTGCCCTGTGCCCTCTGAGGTGAGGGGAGAGGAAGCGCGTAGGAAACAGGATGCTCCCAGGGCCGGCAGGGAGGGAGGGAACAGGGAGGGAGGGAACGGTCACGGTCAACACGGTCAACACGGTGCAGGTCAGCGGCATGCCACCTGGCGGGGGAGGAAACACAGAGGACCGGTTGAAACTGCTTTGTTTTCTTAGTGTTGATGGGGCGTTTTTTAGCTCTCGAAAGAAGAATAAGAATAATAACCCCCTTGTGAAAGCAGAGCTGAAATTCTAACTTAGGAGGGAAAAGTGCATTTTTCAGCCTCTCACAGACCCACACGGCAGCCAGAAGATAAGCCCATCACACAGGATTAGTGGGTGGGAAGGGATGAGAAATGACATCCTGGTGACACGCGTTCAGGAAAAAATTCTCGACATCGATTCTGGATCTACTAGGAGTTCCTGCACTGTCTCAGAGCTGTTCTCCAGGAAGTGTGAAACAGAAATACCCAGCCGCCTTCTGCCTTCCCCTGGACCTGCGACAGCATAGCGCTGGCAGCTGCATCTCCTGAGAGACACTGGGGAGAGAGGGCTTTAAAAGAAACTGCGAGGTAAGCCTCTGCATCAAGGCGAGAGCCTCTCCCCAGGAGCAGGAAGTCGTGACATGACGAGGGCTCCTGCCAGGGTGCAATTCAAGACAGACCTGCGGAGAGTGCAGTCCAGGGTCTGCAAACCATGGTCCCTGAACAAAATGGGCCAAGAGGGATTTTTACATTTTTAAAGGGTTTATAAAATAAAATTTAAAAACAAAACAAAACAAGGAAGAACATGTACGAGAGGCTACTACACTGGCAAAGATGAAACGCATGTGCTCTCTGGCCCTTTACAGAAAGTTGCCGGCCCAGCCCCAGTTCCAGCCACGGAGCAGTTTCCTACAATAATGTCGCTGATTCTTTACAACGAACACGCCGGAACAGTCAGGGCTGGGGTAGGTGCTTTTCAACACCCTCAACGGAGACGCACTGTCACGCGCTTAGAAGACTTCATCTTTGTAAAAGCCGAAACAAGGGAAGCAATTCAGATGAGAAGTCATACAATTTGAAATACATAACGAGGTGTGACGAGTGAATAGCTCACTGCATTCCCGTGTGAAAATAAACTAGCTCAAAGGTCAAGTTCAAAACAACCACCACCCGAGGATGGTGTGGGCTCTCCCAGTGACCAGTTAATCAGCTTGATGATAGACTAAGGTGACCAGATTTAAAGCGGTACATCATTGACCGGGGGCGGTGAGGGTCTTTTTTTTCTTTTTCTTTTTATTATTACTTAAAATATTACAAAGAGTAATCGGGACTGTTTTAAAATGCCGCAGGATGTGGGACAGACCATTAAAAATCAGGACTGTCCGCCAAAAGCGGGACGTCTGGTCACCTTATGATAGACACAAGGTTGAACACTTTGTGCTCACTCCTCAAATTTGGGTATTGCTGCAACATAGTGACTTGTCATTTGAGGCTTTAAGAGACTAAGTAAGCCACCGTCTCCAAGTGGCCCGCCCCAAGCCAACAGGAAGGACAGGAGGTGAGCCCACAGGCCTCGCCTTGGGGCAAGCAGGACTGGGAAGGAGAGAGGATTCGCAGAAAGGACTAGGTAACCTAGACTTAACGATTTCACCACAGCACAATCTTCTGCACTTAACATCATGAAGCAATCTGAGCTGTTTCTCCATCACCATCTTCCCATATACATGTCAACAACCTTGACAGCCAGAAGTCCCAATGTTTCCGAAATTCACACCTTCTCTGCATATCCTCTACTTTAACCTATGTTTTCACATCTGATCAACTAGTCCCTGGATTATTTCAGTAGCCTCTTAGCTCCCACTGACCACGCACACCACAGATCAGGGGGTATCAAGTGCCCCTGCGAGGCTGTCCCTCCCATGAACAGAGACCCCCGTACCAGGTAAAGCCCCTCCAGTCTGCAGGGCTCCACGGCCCATCCAGCCTGTTGTTGCCACCAATGGCTGGTGCCTTTTCGAAGAGTTTATGTGCCAGGAAGGGGAACAGTTACATTCATCGTCTTGATCTTCCCTCTCTAAGGTGTGTTTTATTTATGCCCATTACACTGTCCAGAGTGACACACACATAAGTCCAGCTGACGCCCTTCTGGCTTTAAAGCCAGGGACCCTCCCCAGCTGTAAGTCCACTGCTCTCCACGCTGAGCCAGTCTGCGTCACTGCCACTCCCAAACACACCCTGCATCTCCCACAACCCGCGTCTGCAAACATCACCATCTGTCTGTGCGGATGAAACACCACTTCACACAGAAGGTTCTGGACACCAAGAAGCAACACCCTCCTGTCTAACGGTATTCGCCACTTCACCCAGAAGGCGCCCTCCAGCTGCTCAAAGTCTGTGGAGGCTGGGACCTGCCTCTATAAATTCATCTCCCACCCACCCTCACGAGCTAAGCAACCAACTCACTGTTGACTTAATATCAGCAAAACATTTCCATTCAAAGACAAACGATCACAAGGGATTCAGTAGTGACAAACAATCTAAGTTTCATTATTCGGTTAAAATTATGTTTACTGCATTCTAATAAAGACATATTATTCCCTATTTAGCTTTATCGGATAAAGGCTTTTGTTTTTTCAATGCAAAACATTTATGAAAACTCCTATATGACAAAAGGCCTCACACATCACCTCAGTTTGTCCACATGGATTTGTATTAGCCCAACCAACACAGGCTCCACCACGTCAAGAATCTGAAGCTGACCCAGCCGGCCTTGCTCAGTGGTTGAGCATCGACCTATGAATCAGGAGGTCAGGGTTTGATTCCTGATTCCCAGTCAGGGCACATACCTAGGTTGCAGGTTTGATCCTCAGTAGGGAGCATGCAGGAGGCAGCCAATTGATGATTCTCTCTCATCATTGATGCTTCTATTTCTCTCTCTCTCTCCCCCTCTCCTTTCCTCTGAAATCAATAAAAACGTTTTTAAAAAATCTGCATCCAGCCGATTACTCTGGAGAGTAACAGAGATGTCATTATCCCTCATATACTTGTGGAAAAACCACTTGACCAAACCATGATGAATATCCTATATAATAAAGGCCTAATATGCAAATCAATCAGTGGAACAACCAGTACTGACAACCAGGGGAGCAGATGCTCAACACAGGAGCTGTCCCCAGCCCATAGGACCCAGGCCAGCCAATGCCCCCCCCATCACCTCACCCATCACTCTACAGATTGGTCCTGACCGCTAGGGAACCTACCCATGCATGAATGTCTGTCTAATGGAACAGATTTACACACGCTGAAAATCCCTCATTAGCTCCCACTGACAAAGGCAAGAGTATAACCAGGAAGCCTGCCTCCACCTTCCCAAGGCTGTGGTCCCACAACACCCCGTGAGGGAGCTGGGCACGAAAGGCCTGCTGCTAGTGGAGCTGAGGGCACTGTAGTCATCTGCAGCCATCAGCACTGGTGGCTCCAACAGAAAAAGCTTTCCCTCTACTCCCGCCCCTCCTCCTTTTCTTTGCCTTCCCAATTTCTTTCATCTTCCTCTTACTGGTCTGTAATTGGTTTCTCAGTCCCAATTAGCCAACTTATTTTCAGGCTCACTGAAGAATTTTTTTTATTCTACTTTAAGGTGACCAGACATCCCGCTTTTAGTGGGACAGTCCCGATTTTTAAGTTTGTCCTGCGTCTCACGGCATTTTAAAAAAAGTACCGATTACTCTTTGTAATATTTTAAGTAATAAAAAAAAAGACCCCCCCCCCTCCATCAATGGTGTACTGCTTTAAATCTGGTCACCTTATTCTACTTGCAATGCATAATTATTCTTAAAACTAGGGGCCTGGTGACAATAACTTGTGCACTCGGGGGGGGGGGGGTCCTTCAGCCCGTCCTGTGCCCTCTCGCAGTCTGGGACCCCTCTGGGGATGTCCACCTGTTGGTGTGGCTGGCCAGCCTGGGTGAGGGGCCGATGTCTGTTTGTAGGCTGGCCAAGCTCCCCAGTGGGGACCCTCATCCCATGGGGGTGTGGCAAGCCTGGGTGAGGGGCTGAGGGCAGTTTTCAGACTGGCCACAGCCCCTTCAGGATTCAGGTCCCTACTGGGGTGCCTGGCCAGCCTGGAAGAGGGGCTGAGGGCCGTTTTCAGGCCACCCACAGCTCCCATTGACCCTTAAGGCCATCCGCCTGGGAAGTGATCAGGTAGCTGTGGCACACTCGGTGGCTTTCATAGTCGCTCTGATTGGCTGGTGGGCATGGCTTACCCGTCCCGAAGAGATGGTTAATTTTAATATTACACTTTTAATAGTTTAGATTAATATCACTAAGTTCCAGCCCACCTGATGGCCACCGCAGAACCACGTGTGCCCTAGGATTTCCACGTTGCGTATGCGTGTCTGTACAGCAGCATGGCCTCACCCGCTAAGGCTGGTGGTGAGGGAGATGCAGGGACACCAGTCATGCGTCCCACCACCGGCAAGATGAAGCAGCTTATGTTTTCACGAAAGATGATTTAAACTAACATGCACTTCAGTTTCACAGCTTATCCAGTTTTGTTCTTGAACTTGTAAATTGCTTCGGAGCTCTAGTTATAGCAGAGCTACAAGCATCATGGAGCACGTGTCTAGTTCCCTGTTTACATCTATAAGCAACGTTTTCATTAAAATCACTGAATCAACCCTGAGGCCCTAAGGTTTTCCTCTTCAAAGAAGCCCCTACGAGCTCCCGGATCATGGTCACTCCAGTGGCAGTAATGGGGACTCACGGGCTTTACAGGGAGCGCGAGCCCTGACGCACCAAGGTTCAAAGGATGCAAAGGGTGTCAAGGTACCAGCAGCTGCGGCGATTTTGCGAACAGGCCCCAAATATGGCACTCATACTTGTTAACTTTCCTCTCTCTCAACTTCCACAGCACGTCATGCTCTGCCTCTGTGTCCGCGTTACCTACACTCCTTCCTCCCACAGAACTCCCTACACGCTGGCGGGACTAAGCAACCTGTGGGTCCCACTGCAGCCAGCACAGGCTGGGCGTGGAGTAGGCACAAGGCAGTGACCACGTCAGGTAGCACCTCGGCCCAGCTTTTACTCTGGGATCAGCTCTTTTCAGAATTCAGCCTCCCAGTGACCATAACGGCTGCTATCACACCTTTGTGAAGCCAGACAACATCTGTAGATATAGATCCAGGTGAGCACACAGCTCCCTGAGGCTCCACAGGTAAACACCCACACCAAATAAGGAGCCATGACACAGGTCTCTCAGAGCAAAAGTCCCATCTTCCTGGATTTTCCACAAATACCCGGGGCATTCCACTCAAATATTGAATAAGGTGGAAATATTAAAATATTTTCAGAGGACAATGTCACCCAGCCACAAATAAAGGTACCATTTTCATTCTACGAGATAAATGCACATAAATTTTAACAGCATAGAACTGTCGTGTTATCAAATGTGCACATCCTCTCAAAAGTCAAAGTCGCATAACTCACACCCAGGGAAACGGAAAACCGTTCCAGCTTTTAGCAGTCAAATCAGAACCCTGCTCAGGATTCCATCGTTGCAGACTTTAAGCAACAATGTACTGAAGGAATTGGAATAACTAATAAGAAAAATGTAATATTAATAAGAGGCTAAAACATAATTAAATTTACACAGTTCTAGTTTAGATTGGTAGAGCACGTGATCCATCAGTTCATCCACACGTGAATAATACGGTATGTTTATGACCAAGTGCTTCTGTCTTGAAGGCATTCAAGTACTTTTTTCTGAACTAAGCAAAGTAAATCTATAAGAGACAGACACCGTTAACAGAATTTTCACACATCACAAAAGTCACAACTATAATGCAAGGGATAAAATATTGTATTTTATTCATGAGAACATCTCTCTGAAGTTCCTACCAAAGTAATGCTGTGGACCTGCCGGTATCAAAGACTCAAAAGTAAGTGGACTCCATTTCTGGAAAACTGGTCCATACTTTGAAGTCAGATGCACAGCTGTCTGGATAGACAATGTCCCTCTGTGGAGACGCTGTATTTTGTTTTTTATGTATTTTGCAGAAAGAAAATTTCACAGCAGATAAATAAAAAAGTAATTTTCTTATACTGAGTCATATAATACATTTTACTGACTACATGGGGCAATAACAAGTTTAAATCTTTATTCACATCAATAAAGAGAATTGTTCCTTTTAGCCATAAGACATTCTGTTTTACATATGAATATCTATGACCATAGCTAATAAACTGATCATTTTACATAAAGATTTACACAATTCCTAGCACAGATTTTACTAAAACAAACACCACTACCATCTTTCTTCAACTAAATAACCAAGAATAAATAGGAAACTGCATATTGTTTGTTGAAAACAATTATTCTGTTGTTTTATGTGCACATAAATTAAAATGAAAAATACAGTAGAGTATGCTTTGGAGGGAAAATCAGATAATGTAACAGTGAAACAAAAACAATGCCTCGGGTGACAGCCTCACATGACATGTGGCAAACGAAATTACCCAGTCCCAAACCCACGCCTGATCCAGGGAAACAGGAAAAGCAGGCACGAGTACCATGATGGGCCGCCCAAAGGGCTATAGTCCAAGAAAGAATAGCTGACATTCATTTCACCTTCTTTTTTTAAATTTTTATTGATGAGAGAGAAAGAGAGAGAGAGAGAGAGAGAGAGAGAGAGAGAGAGAGAGAGAGACAGACAGACAGACATCAATGTGAGACAGAAACATAAATCGGCTGCCTAACCCATGCACCCTAACGGGAATCACACCCGCCACCTTTTGGTGTACAGACGACACTCCAACCAACTGAGCCACACAGTCAGGGCTTGTTTAATCTTCTTGATAGGAAAGGCAACACGTATTCTCTCTAAAGAGATGCTAATTAAAAAGACAGACTCTGCCCCAAGATAAATATTATTTAAGCTCAATTAACAAACACACACACAAACACGGGCATAACCACAGAGGTGTTTATACAAGCTCTCAAAAATCACAGAAAGCGGCACACGCACCATTGTTTCAAGCACTCAAAGCCAGATATGTTGCAGTTCCGATGATAACCAAAGGTTTCATGCAAGCAAGGTAGAAGCCTCGTTGCTCAATTACCTCTCTCTGCAGCTAATGCTTTACATGTGCAATGTCTGCCATTAAAACTTACTTGGTTTAATACGATTTTATCTGTCACAGAAAAGACTAATTACATTCAACATGCCAACTGTTTGTCTGCCCCATCATGGTGGGAATGGCTTCCACGCACGAAACAATGGAGAAAAGTTCAAGATGCTAGCTGCTCAGAAGCTAATAGTATCTATCAGTTTGCCTGGCTTATAGAAAAATATCTATTTATGTTCAACCTATCATCAAAGTGGGTATAGAGAGAATGCGACAAGCCTACAGCAAACACCATACTCAATGGTGAAAAGCTGAAAGTTTTCCTTCTAAAATCAGGAACAAGACAAGGTGTCCACTTTCACAACTTTTACTCAGCGGAGTAGTGAAAGTCCTAACCACAGCAATTAGGCACAAAGAGAAATGAAAGGCATCAAAATTCGAAAGGAAGAAGGAAAACTGACACTATTTACAGATGATATATTACATACAGAAAATACTAAAGGTGACACCAAAAAACTTAGAACCAATAAATTAATTCAGTGAAGTCACAGTATACAAAATTAATATTCAGAAACCAGTTGCTTTTCTATCTATAGTTATAATCTATACTTATAACAGGGTAATATGCAAATTGGTCCAGGACACCGTCATATAATGACTGAACAGCAGGAAGGCGGGGCAGCGAGCTACATGCAGCCTGGAACTAGGAGTGGCGGTGGGCGGGGTGGCCAGCTGATGCAAGCAGCAGCGAGCTACTCGCACACGGATTCGTATGCAGGGCCACTAGTACGCTAATAATAAACTATCAGAAAGAGAAGTTAAGAAAATCCCATTTACAGTTCCATCAAGAAGAATAAAACACCTAGGAATAAATTTAACCAAGGAGATAAAAGAACTGTATTTTGAAAACTATAGGATATTGATAGAAGAAGCGAAAGAGACAAATAAATCGAAAGGGATTTCGTGATCATAGATTACAAGAATTAATATTGCTAAAATATTCATACTGCATAAAAAAACTACAGATTCAATACAATACATATAAGAATTCTTCCCAGAAGTAGAACAAACAATTCTAAAATTTGTGTGGAACCATAAAAGATCCCAAATAGTCAAAGCAATATTGAGAAAGACGAACAAAGCTGAGGCATCATGTTCTCTGATTTCAAAATATACAGTAAAGCTGTATTAATCAGAACAGTATGTTACTGGCATAAAAACAGACTCATTGATCAGTGGAATAGAATACAAAGCTAAAAAATAAACCCCCTCTGACCGGTTTTGCTCAGTGGATAGAGCGTCGGCCTGCAGACTAAAAGGTCCCAGGTTCGATTCTGGTCAAGGGCATGTACCTTGGTTGTGGGCACATCCCAGTGGGGTGTGTGCAGGAGGCAGCTGATGGATGTTTCTCTCTCATCATTGATGTTTCTAACTCTCTATCCCTCTCCCTTCCTCTCTGTAAAAAATCAATAAAATATGTTTTTAAATAAAAAATAAATAAACCCACCTATATATGGTTAACTAATTTACGACAAAGGAGCCAAAGTACAATAGAGAAAGGATAGTCTCCAATAAATAGTTTTGAGAAAACAAACTGGAGAACCACATTCATAAGAATAACTATCTTACACCATAACAAAAATTAACTAAAAAAAATTGAAGAGTTAATTTTAATCCCAACACATTAAGCTCCTCGAAGAAAATATTGGTGATATGGTCCTTGACATGGAACTTGGCAATGACTTTTTGTATTTGAAACCAAAAGCAGAGGCAACAAAAGCAAAAATAAGAAAGTGAGACTACATCAAACTAAAAATTTTCTGCAAAAGAAATCGTCAACAAAATGAAAAGGCCCTAAATAGGAGGAAATATTTGCAAATCATATATCTGGTAAGGAGTTAATATCCAAAATCCATAAAGAACTCATACAACTTAAAAGCAAAAAGAAAAAGAAAAAACAATAAAAATGACAAAGAATCTGAATAGACATTTTTCCAAAGAAGATATAGATAGCCAGCAGGTACATGAAAAGATGCTCAACATCACTAACCATCAAGGAAAAGCAAAAAAAACCACAATGAGATATCATCTCACACCTGTTAGAATGGCTATTCTCGAACAGATAAGTAGTACGTGTTGTTGTAGATGTAGAGAAAAGGGAACCCTGTGTGCTGTTGGAGGGAGTGTAAGCTGGTGCAGCCACTCTGAAAAACACAGGGAGGTTCCTCAAAAACTTGAAAATAGAACTACTGTAGGGTCCAGCAATCACACTTCTTGGTATTTCTCCAAAGGAAATAAAATCACTGTGTCGAAGACATATCTACACTCCCATGTTCATTGTAGCATAATTTGCAATAGCTAAGACTTGGTAACAAGCTAAGTATCCATCAATGGATGAATAAAGACAATGCGGTGTATATTCCATCAATGGAATATTATTCAGCCATAATAAAAAGAATAAATCTTGCCATTTGAAACAACATGGATGGATCTAGAGGGTACTGTGCTAAGTGAAATAAGTCAGACAGAAAATAGACACAGAGAACAGATTGGTGGCTGCTGGGAGAGGAGGGGGGGTGTTGAGGGACTGAAACAGGTGAAGGGGTCAAAAGGTACAATCCTCCAGCTCTAAAATATATCATCATAACATGGTGACTATAGTGAACTATTTGCAGATTTGAAAGTTGCTAATAGAGTAAATCTTAAAAGTTCTCATCAAAAGCAAAAATAAATACTCTTTAATTATGAGTGGTGATGGATGCTAACTAGGCTTATTATGGTGATCACCTCACAATACATACAAATATCAAAAATCAGTATGTCGTATACCTAAAACTAATAAAATACTGTATGTCAATTACGTATATCTCAATTTTTTTTTAAATAGAAATAAGAGTGGACTAAAGGGACTCACTCCAATACTGTAATCTTTTCAACTTTACCTTGCAAAACTATAGAGCATAATGTTGTGAACACTAATTCAGAACTCAGAGAATTACCTATCAGGTGACATCTAAGTGTATTCTGAGTGTAGTTTATTAATTACATGTAAAACACTTCATTAGCAAGACCCTTTGTGATGCTTTTATAACAGAAATAAAATTCTGACTTAAGCGCCATATATTAACTAATGCTTGCAAATATCAAACACTAAGTATAACTGCAGAAATTTTTGGCTGGTCAAGGCTGCTTTGCTTGAAAAAGAGAAGAGAATGGTAAATTTTGTGATATATGTTCTTTGTTCACCCCTTCAGCGCCCCCCCCCCAAAGAAAAAGAGGCAGTAATCCAGGGACTAAGACATGTAGCTAATTGTGCTTAGGGGCCTTCTAGGGCTAATGGTAGGGCAGAGCGAGAGCGAGAGTGAGAGCGAGAGAGAGAATCATGGCAGTTGAAGCAGTGAGCTCCCCTGGAGAGAGACCAGGTTTTCCTGAAGGATCTCAGTAGGCCAAGGCTCGTTCCTGTGGCACAAGCACTCATCACAAATGAGAAAACAGCACATGCCTCACAGACCTGAAACCTGAGATGAGAAGGAAGGAGGGTCTAGGCTTGAACAGCTAACAGTCCCCAAGGAATGATGCACACGGGACAGGCCACAGGGGTGGTATGTGCGGGAAAGAGCAGCTGTCACAGCACTGAGTACATGCACCCTTATCATTTCAGACCTGCAAGCACTGCCATGTGGAGCTGACGCCTTCTCCAGGCTCAGGGGAGGCCCGGGGAGACCCGTGGGGCACATTTCCCTCCAACCTGACTACAGAGGCAGGAGTGTGGCACAAGCAGGTTCCCTGTGCAGGGAAACTCAATTTAGGGCACCAACTTCTGGTGCCATTTTCAGAACACGCAACAACGAAATGCAATCTTTTCTTACCCGTTACTGCTCTACTGCAATAAGAGTCGAGTCAGCATTTTTATCAGCCACGCTGTAGAATTTTAATGATTTTGCATTTTCCTCAGGTCGAGCATTCCCCTCCCCTAACTCAGCTGCTATTTCTGGAAGAGGGATGTCATTCCCCACACTGCTCTCAAGACATGTGCCCTGCTGCCATCGGCTGTGGTAGCTTAAGAACTCAAGTTTTCAAATACAAAATTAACGGAGATTTTTTAAATTACTATACACGTCTGTTGGCAAAGATTCCACCCAACTGTGCTACTCTATTCCAAATGTGCCAGCACCTCGTTACAGCCTGTAAGTGTCTGTGAATGGACTCCCTTCTGACACTTTCATACTCGACACAAAGAAGGTAGCTTTTATTCATAACTAGAGGCCCGATGCACAAAATTCGTGCACAGGGCTTGGTCAGCCCTTGCAGCCCTGGCTTCCTCCAGGAGGTTGTCTGGACAGTGGTTCCGCTATTTGGCTGTCTGGTCTAATTAGCATATGACGCTTTTACTAGTATAGATTACGGTCGTTAGTCACGACTGTGCTGTAAAGTAAATGCTGATTCACCACAGAGTAAGTCACGCTTTAGTGTTAGCTGTATTTCATCATAATTGTCTTTTGACAATAGTGTGTGTATTGGAAAGCAATGTTAAGGATGGGCTTGGCTGAGACTGTCCACAAATCCCTGCCCTCTCCAACCTCAGTTTTTTCATCCACAGTGTCTTCAGTAACAAGCCTCCCTCACAAGGCTGCGTGCGAATTCAATAAGCTGGCATGAAAATTACCCAGCACAATGCCACCCCTAGTAACTAGTGGGCAAATGTTCATTTCAGTTCACTCTTTTCTCCCCAGTTTAGCAAAGCTAAATACTTATATTGAGACTAAATAATAACAAACAGTTTAGACTAGAATGTCACAAATAGAGACTGACTGCCACATTCCATTTAAGATATTTAATTCACTAACTGGGGTATACATATACTTTCATTTATTATGATATTTGTGTTTCTGACATTGCTCAAAATGTTTAAAATTGGCCCTGGCCAGGTGGATCGGTGGTTGGAACATCGTCCCATACACCAAAAGGTTCTGGGTTTGCCCTAACCGGTTTGGCTCAGTGGATAGAGCATCGGCCCGTGGACTGAAGGTTCCCAGGTTCGATTCCAGTCAGGGGCATGTACCTTGGTTGCGGGCACATCCCCAGTAAGGGGTGCGCAGGAGGAGGCAGCTGATCAATGTTTCTCTCTCATTGATGTTTCTGACTCTCTATTCCCTCCCTTCCTCTCTGTAAAATATCAATAAAGTATATTTCTTTTAAAAAAGGGTTTTGGGCTCAATCCCTGGTCAGGGCCCATATGGGAGGCAACCGATTGATGTTTCTTTCCTTCTCACATCAATGTTTCTCTGTCTTGCTCTCTCTATCTCTCTAAAAAATCAACTGAAACATATCCTTGGGTGAAGATTTTTTTAAAAAGGTTTAAATTTGAACTAATCATACCTGCACCTTGAGTTGTGCCTATCAGCAGAAGATAAAAAGCTTACACTTTATGAATGAGCAAAATCCAGTACATATGCACCTGTGGCATTTACTAATCCTTTGACACAGTAAAACATGCCCCATCTTTTGACATAGTCCTGGCAGTTAACAAGGGAATGGCCTCCGGCTGAATGAAGAAATCACGATTTAAAAGACATAGATATAGTTTATCACCAATTCACCAGTGATTAGCAACGGCTTTTTTTTAAGAAAAAAAAAAGCATCAGATTGTAAGCAGGAATTAATAAAGGCAAAGTAAATTTCATATCAAACCCATTTTCTGTGTCCCCATAACAGTCTATACACGTTTTTACACACTGTCACTCTAAGTCGTCAATGTGCTCTCTCCCCGATTGTGGCAAGAGCTTCCCAAATTAACTGTGGATTCCTCTTTGTACCTAAGCAGCTAACACCATTATTCCTGGCACACAGGAAGGACTCCGCGATGTCTTTCCAAGGCATAAGTGGCCAGCTGAAGGGTTGGCAGCCCTATCACTAGCCCAGTAGCTTATGAAAATATAAAATAACCTTTGGCCTTCAAGGAACTTAACGCTAACTGGTATAAGATTTCCTTAGGTGAAAATTAAATAACCATGAGAGATAGAAGTCTAAAAACGTGATAAACTCAGGGTAAAATAACACGGTGAACTTGGCTGAGAGTAAGCAGGAAGATTTTCTTTTTAACTGTTGAAGAGGGAAGAAATAAAAAAGGATCTTTTAAAAGGTTGCAAGTAACTTGTTTCTCTGAAAGTAGAACCTGAAATTTACCTTTGAGACAGCCTGCCCTTTTGTCCTGAAAAACAAAACCAATAAAACAGACTATTCTAGCAGCAGTCCATCAAAAGTGAAATTCCCAAATAAATGGAAAACTCAAAGCACTTATTTAAAAATCCAAAACTACAGACAAATTCTGTCAGGTCTGAGTCATCCTACCCTCAATTCCCAAGTTTGGAGAAGTGCACCAAGTTCTTATTTTCCCTGTTTCCGTAAACTCTCTCTTCTTCTTCCTCCTAGATGTCTTCTTATCCTTCCATAATAGAACTTATGAATCATTTTCAATTTTGACATAGAGGATGCTGTGTTTATCTTGAACTGTTTGTACTGGCAATATTAGAAGGATTCTGCCACATAGTAACGAAGAACGCACTGTAGTCAGAACTCCATGAATAAAGTTAAACAGTAGGAAGATGGATATTTCCTGATTGGTGGCAACTTCCCATTTATTTAGTTAAGTGGTAATAAACAAAGGTCGTGATAAGTAAAAGAAAACAAAATAGTTGATATGATGCTAATATACTGTAAAGTTTCTTTTGCTTATACAAGTCACCCCGTCACTATTTAATTTCAGTGTTCTCATCTAGAGAAAAACTGACTTCATAGGGCGATTATGATGATTACATGAACGCACACATGCCAGTGAAATGGTCGGTTCCTTCACTGTCAGAAAGGTCCAACAACTTGCCAAATTTCACATATTACATAGCAAAGAACAACCATTTTCACCCTATTCTCTGTTCACGCAAGTCAGATACTATTGCACTAGAGCCTGCTGAGCCCTATCCTGGTACCACATGACATACACACATAATTCACATAGTGTATATGTCTAGTATGCATACATATACAGTGTATAAACAGTGCCCACACATACATGCATTCAGAGTGCATGCCTATACATAGTGTCCATACACATATACACACATATAGTTCATATACACTGAGTGACCAGATTATTATTGCCACCCCATCAGTACTTCGTTGGGCCACCTTTTGCCTTCAATACCACCGTGATTCTTCTTGGCATTGACTCCATGAGATGTTGAAAGGTGATGTGAGGAATCTGACACCATGCCTGATGAATAGCACTGTCCAGTGCTGTGAGATTTGATGGTTGTGGAACCAGCTGCCTGATGGCTCTTTTAACTTCGTCCCAAAAATGCTCAATTGGACTGAGATCTGGTGATTGTGGGGGCCACCTAAGCAAGGTAAAGTCTCCCTCATGTTCTTGAAACCACTCCTGCACAATACGAGCACCGTGGCATGGCGCATTGTCTTGTTGGAAGAAGCCATCTCCATTGGGATACGCCATCAACATGATAGGATGAACTTGATCAGCAATGATACTTAGGTATGTTGTGCTATTCAGATGTTGTTCCACATGAATCAAAGGGCCCAAATCATGTCAGGAAAACATGCCCCAAACCATAACACTGCCCCCACCAGGTTGAAGGGTTGTACTCATGCATGTGGGGTGCATGCTTTCATGCTGTTTACGCCAAATTCTCACTCTGTCATCTGCATGATGCAACTGGAAATGTGATTCATCAGACCACATGACTTTTTTCTAACGCTCGACTGTCCAATCCTTGCATTCCTGTGCGAATTTGAGACGTTTTAATTGGGCAACTGCAGACAGCAAAGGTGCTCGAACAGGCCTTCGGCTTTCATATCCCGTACGATGCAGTGTATGGCTAATTTGCCTACAAACGTCAAAGGCTGGTAAATCGTGTTCTTTACCCATATCTTTAGGAAAAATATCATTTCTACTGTTGTGGTAAACAACCTGCTTTCCTATTTATAATGGTCTGGCCCTCTAGCAATTTCAGCATGAAATTATAGCTAATTTGCCTACAAACATCAGGTGGTCATAATAATCTAGCTACTCAGTGTACACATATAGTGTACATACATATATTCATGTAAGTGCATATGCATATCATATGCATACACATAGCATATATACTTATATTACATATATGCCTATAGTGTAGATAAGTATCATCTCTATCTATATAATAAAAACCTAAGCGACCATTACGGCAGAACAACCAGAACGACTGGTTGCTATGATGCGCACTGACCACCAGGGGGGCAGATGCTTAACACGGGAGCTGCCCCCTGGTGGTCAGTGCGCTCCCACAGAGGGAGCACCGCTCAGCCAGAAGCTGGGCTCACGGCTGGTGAGCGCAGCGGTGGTGGCGGGAGCCTCTTCTGCCTCTGCAGCAGCACTAAGGAGTAGTGAGCTGAGCAGCAAAGAGCAGCAAGCAGCCAAGCAGTAAGGAGTGAGGGATGCTCAATTGCGAGAGGGATGTCCAACTGCAAGAGGGCCCAGGCCAGGCTGAGGGACTTCCCCCAACCAGCGCAGGAATTTCGTTCACCAAGCCTCTAGTCCTATGTAATAAAAACCTAATATGCAAATTGTCCCCGTGGGCAGGAGTTCGACCGACCGGGAGTTAGACGTATGCTGACCACCAGGGGGCGACACAGAACATGGCAGGGGAAGGGAGGCCCAGGCCAGCGGCAGGCAGCCGACAGCCGCTAGGATCCCTACCTGTGCACGAATTTTGTGCATGGGCCTCTAGTACATATATAATAGATATGCATATACAATGTAAACACATGTAAGCACAGTTATACACATATAATGTATGTATACTGTATGTACAAACAATGCACACATGTGGTATAAACAAAAACATCTGTACAATGTAAGGGCCCTGAGTACTATCAACCTTTAACATACCTTAGAACTGCTGCTAGTCCTCCATACTTTTTTTTTCAAACTAGAACTCAGACAGGATTTTTAAAAATGAATTCCGATGAATACAGCTAGTGACACAAACACAGTGAGAACCACATAGCCCGCTCCTTGGAGGTCTGGCTTGACAGAAGTTCAGCTCTTTCCTCCTCCAGGATGTGCAAGCAGGCTGATCAGCAATGAGGTCCGTGCTCTCTTGAAAAATCCGAAAAGAAACTTGTCCTCAGACCAAAACCTCTTATTTGACAAAGTAACTAATGAACTTCTTGAGTCAGATTTTTCTTAACTTCCTGGAAGCTTCCTGGGAAACGTCCCAGGAAGAGACACAGTGTAGCCCTTCCGTCAGCCTCCCCAGCAGCCACGTCAGTGGGCACAAGCCAGTGTCACTATGGAATGTACCTGCCACCCAGCCACTCGCCTAACATGACCTTTCTGATACAGTATTTGCGCCTCTCTACTTAGGTTTTTTCTTTACAGAAATAAGCTAATAAAGAGACAAGTAGCCATGGGTTTATATTTTTTTTAATTAAGCCATAACTTTCTAAATGGGAGACTACTATATGTCAATAGTATACTATAAATACAATAGTCACTAAAACAGTGGCCATTGTAGAAAAAAATAAAGGCATGAACTCTTCTCCAAATAAATAAAAACTAGCTTTTGGGAATACAAAAAATAAGGAAACTTACCTGAGGAAGAATGTTCATGAACTGTTAATCAAAGCTGTATTTCAAAAAAGTACTTTCAGATTTTTTTTAATATATTTTATTGATTTTTCACAGAGAGAAAGAGAGAGGGATAGAGAGCTAGAAACATCGATGAGAGAGAAACATCGATCAGTTGCCTCCTGCACACTCCCCACTGGGGATGTGCCCGCAACCAAGGTACATGCCCTTGACTGGAATCGAACCTGGGACCCTTGAGGCCACAGGCCAGTGCTTTATCCACTGAGCCAACCCGGTCAGGGCTACTTTCAGATTTTTTAAAAAGATTTCTTAATTGCAATACTTAGATACCCATGGGGAAAAGCAGAATGTACATATATGGAATAAACACAAACATGTACAATGAAAATACAGCTATTTGGAAGAATCACACAAAACAATTTTAATGTCTTTTCAATAAAGTTAAATAAAACTATATCATTTAAGTAACAGCCTCCTCTGTTCTTTATTTGAAGCTGTGAATGGAATGAACACTGAGAGGGAGTAAGCGAATAAACAGTGAGGTCGTGTAGACAGGTTGTGCGCAGTGAGCAGTGGCTGAGGCTGTGGTATTGAGCTCTGGGTCAGCTCTGCCCCCAGCCCCCCCACCCCAACGCAGGAGAGGTGGAACCTGTCTTCAGAAGCCCTCACCCTGCCCCTGCCCTATTCAGTCCTCTCCAATTCAGCTCTTCCAAGTGCAGCCTAAGCCCAAAATCTCCTATGATCTTAGGTATTCATTGCATGTAATAGGCACTTGGTTATTAGAGTACCCCCGGTTACACAAGAACCTGAGGTTGGGAGGGGTGGGGGTGGAGAGGAGGAGTGCAGACTTGATTTTCTGAGGAGATAGAAATGAGCCAACAAATCCCAGCTCAGCACCCACAAGGCAGCATCCCAGAAGGAAATCTGAGGAAGAGCTCCCTGTCCAGGTAATTCCCTTCAGAACTGCTCTCATGCAAACAAATACAGAAAATTCTCTTTGTAAAAACTTACAGTTCATTCACTACAAACACAGAAGGAAACCTAGTGACTTGGGATGGGAGGCAAACCAACAGCTACATCTACACTAATAAAAGAGAAAGATGAAAATTGACCGTACCTTCGTGACGTCCACCAGCCAATCAGGAGTGGGTATGCAAATTAACCCAAAAAATATGGCAGGTTAATTTGCATGCACAGGTGACGACACAGGTGTTCCACACCAGCCCAGCCTCTCCAGGCCTCTGGGCAGCATGGGAAGGTGGAAAGGTGGCTCCTGCCGGAGCTAAGATGGTGCCGGCAGCCAGGCGAAGGAAGGCTCATTCTTGCACGCATCTTCATGCACCGGGCCTCTAGTAATTTATATGAGGAAGAACAATGTTTCCCAACTGAGTCTTCAGTCCACCTGGCCATGAACGGCGTTTGCCCTTAGACTCACTGACTAGGACACACGTTTCACCTGTTTTTAAGTTTAATAAAATGGATCCAAACACCGTAATGACACAGAAGAGCTCTGAGAAAAGCCTTTTTAGGTGCTCAGAATTTTCATAGAAAGGAGAAGAAATCATTGCATATAGGAGTTCCTACAATGTAGCTTTAAAGCAATGAAAGCAAGTTTCCATTTGCAGATAAGAATACTTCTGATGTACATCACAGCTACCATCTTCAGAAAAAGTATGGCTTTTCTTTGTAAACAAAATAATATGGATTTAAGATTGTCTTTCCACATATTTTTAAGAAGGCATGTAAAATGTTTTATCAGTCATCATAACATTCTCACAGACATCACCACAGGCAGCCTGTAGATGTATTAGATCTTGTGATTTACAAAACTGACTGTGTGACCACTTTTACCCCCACAAAAGATGGCAGACACAGCTATGCATGGTGTTTCCTCTGAAGCTACGCTGCCATGTAAGTGTTAGAAAAAGCGCCACTGTTGCTGGTGCGCGTCCTGCGCGTCAGAAGCCATTTATCTCTGTCCGCCTTCTCTCTCACCTAAGTGTGCGCTGCCCCCTCCGACCCCCATGGAAGATTCTATGGACATGGGCATGAGCCCTCTGAGGCCCCAGAACTACCTTTTTGGTTGTGAACTAAAGACCGACAAAAATGACACTTTAGCGTGGATGGTGATGAAAATGAGCACCAACTGTCTTTACGAATGGTCAGTTCGGGGGCTGGAGCAAAGGATGAACTGCACCTTGTTGAAGCAGCGGCAATGAATTAGGAAAGCAGCCCAATTAAAGGAACACTGGCAACTCTGAAAACGTCTGTACAGCAACAGTTTCCCTTGGTGGCTTTGAAATCACAGCACCTGTGGTCTTAGGGTTGACGTGCGGTTCAGGGCCTGTGCAGAGCAGTGGGCAGCACTCAGTAGGCGTGGAGGAAGAGGCAGAGTCAGAAGATGATGGGGAGGAGGGTGTGACACTCCTGAGTGTGTCTGGGAGTGTGCAGTGGTAGCAAGGCTCCACAGAAGAAGGGAAACCTTGCTGACGAAGGTAATGAGGACAAAGATGATGACAATGATAAAGATGAAGATGGTGAGGAAGATGATGAGGAAGCTGAAGAAAAAGCTCCAGTAAAAAAATCCCTAAGACATACTCCAGCCAAAAATGCACAAAAATCGAACTAGAATGTTAAAGACTCAAAACCATCAACACCAAGATCAAAAACCCAAGAATCCTTAAAGAAGGAAAAAAAAAAAAAAAAAACAGGGAAAAAATCTCAAAACACGGGAAGACCTCGTTCTGTAGAAGATATTAAAGCAAAAATGCAAGCAAGTATAGAAAAGGTTCTGGGTGGTTTCAGTAGATTTCCTTTCCTTGTGCAGTGATGAGTCAGTCCGTTGGAAAAATAAAATTTTAGAACCAGAAAAGAAGTGCCATTGTAGGAACAGTGTATCCTTTACTCCTGAAAAACCAAGTGCGTGCAGAGCAATCCCTTTCTCCACGAACCTTTCACACCTTGTAGAGGCTGTTCACACACCCAGCAATGACACAAGGGGCCACACAGGTTCGCTAGGAACACGCGGAGGTCCAGGCATGGAGGAAAAATGTATGCACCTCATGCTCTGGGGAGAAAGTCAGTGTTTATACCAAGCGACTTGAAAATCTGCACACTTTCCTGGCCAGTAATTACTATCTCATTTTTAACATAAAGAAATCTTCCACAACACAGAAGGAATGCCTATTTTGTTACACATGGTTAACATCAGCAAAATGGTCACTGCTGTTTGCGGAAGTGTTTATGTGACCGTGGAGAAGTGGGCAAGAAAAAACCATGTCCTCCCATGAACAATGTGTGAGACTTTTAACTTCAGAGCAAGGAGGGGACTTCGGGAAATTATTTAATACTTTTATTAAATACAATGAGTGCTTTCTTATTTTTATCACAAGTGATCAAATCACTCGTCTGGAATGTAAGCACAAGCATTAGCTTAGATGCCAAGCGGGGCAGCTTGCTTTCCACTGCGTCTGCATCGGCACGGTCGCTTGCGTGGCATGCCACTACAGCACGCAGGGCGTGGCAGCCCTCACTCTCCATGGCACTTACAGGCTATCTATCTGGGAATAAGATTCAGGAAGCGTTCAGATGGGATGAATGATTGCTTAGGACCTACACAGAGGATAAAAGACCATTATTCTACACATGGACTCATTACCAAACGTTTACACCAAGATTCTTTTAAACAGCAAACCCCACAGCGAGTTTTGCATCCTCAGGTTTCAGTGTACTCCCTGTGCTCTAAGCAGTAAACAGCTGGAAGGGAGGCTGTACTGCAGGCAGCAAGCAGAGACAGGCTGGAAGGCCCACTCCCCGCAGCCCCGCAGCGGGGCTGCCTGGTCCTGGACACACTTGTTCATCTCTCTCCAAGCCTCACCTTGCGCAAGAGTAACATGGGGACAGCACTGCCTACTCCACTGTTTTCTCTCAGGGTTAAAGGTATGCGAATGCTTGCCTCTCAATGAACAGAAGGAATTTCTATTACTATTGTCATCATGCTTGTAATTCAGAGAGAAGCATCTAATGCAGAAACATACTAAAGGCACAACAGGAAGGTTAGAAAAGCCCAATTCCATCCTATTCATCGCCCAAATAAAATAAAGAAATCACAATGTTGTCATGGACCAAAAACGAAATCTCGAGATCTCCTCCCAGAGAACACGAGTAACTTTCTGAAAGGACATATGAAGTAAGGCGCTGGGTTGGCTGCTGTCTTCATTTGTGACCTGTAAAACCGCCAGCCTCAGCCTGGGTGACGCTGGAGAGCAGGCGCGGAGCAGCAGTGGCCCGATCTACGCATTAGCT
Organism: Murina feae; assembly: GCA_004026665.1. Classification (NCBI taxonomy): domain Eukaryota; kingdom Metazoa; phylum Chordata; class Mammalia; order Chiroptera; family Vespertilionidae; genus Murina; species Murina feae. Next base: position 25,385 of record PVJC01003866.1, on the reverse strand, counting down.
TCCCCTGGACTCGGCTTTTAATTCCTTCCTTTCACCGCACACCCATGTAACTATCGGCAACAACAAATCCAATATTCAGACAGGAAAAGGGAAAAGTGCGGGAGCCTCGCCCTCCTCCACAGGCGATTCACTCCTGAAGCAACAGGAAATGTATGATAGCCTTTAAAACAACAGCAACCACCGTCTCGCATGCCCTTTTGCAATGTTTGTGCTCATCAGGAAAGTCTCCACTGGGCACGTGTTTTAGGAATCGGTGGACGGATTCCCCATAACTTCCTGCACCCTGACCCTTGCTCAGGCACACCGTTTCTAGGGAGATGAGTCTGGAACTCTACTCAGGGACGGGTTCTCTCTTCCCAACACAAAACAGGTGCCCCTCCTAAATCCAAAACACAGGTCTGTGTTTTAAGTTCCCCACTGATTTTGTGAAAATAAACAAACGCACTATTCTGTGCTATTGTGCGCTTCCCTGTCTTCTTGCCACAGTAGTCCCCATAAACTGCGGGCTCAGAGTGGACAGCAGAGCCCACGCGTTGCCCCTGAACTGTCCACCAAATCCGTCCTGGAGGAGCCGGCTCTGTGTGGCCCGAGGGCGTGCAGAAGCCTCAGATGGCAAACAGACAAGTATAAAAGGATATGTTTCCTCGAAGAGAAACTCAATTCCTGATTTCCTTTATTCAAAAAATGTCAGGACTAGAATATAAAAGAATGTTCAGGAAAACAGCAGGTTAGGGAAGTGACCCTCCTGCCCTGGGTTCAGACGGCAGCACCTCTCAAACCTGCTTTCCTCCCCAGGCTCCGAGGACACGGCTGCCCTCGTGCGTGAGGACAAGAGCGTGTGCACCTACAGGAAGCTGGAGGAGGCCCTTCCTGGGCTCTGCGTCTCGGAGCCTTCCCAGAGGAGGAAATGGGGTTGGAGATGACCCGCCTGGAGCCCAGCATCCACTGACCAGCCCACTAGACACGCGCCACCGCTGGTCAGAGAGGAGCCGCCAGGGGAGCAGCCATCCAGTGGCCATCCTGTGAGACAGCTGGGCACCAGCAACTGCTGCCTCCACAGGCCCTGGTTCTTCGTGAGTCTCTCCGTAGGACACAGACAGGTCTTATTCCAGCCTGCAGGTCTGCAGTGACTGCTCGCAGCTCTGATTCTAGATTTTTTCAAAATCGAGAATACCTCAAATCATCAAGAAGCCAGGATGGCTGGGGCAGGGCGAGTGCCAGAGACAGGCTGAGTGAGGGACGAAAGCTGTCACCTGGCCCTGCGGACAACAAGGGGCCAAGGTGCCTGATCAGAGAGAGAGCCACCATGGGCAGTCACGTGTGTGTTTCAGAAAGATATCTGGGGGGCTCCTGCACACATGCCTCACATGTGCACATGCCCTCATATGTATACATCCCAGACCACACACCACATGTGCACACCCTCATATGTACACATCCCAGACTATGCTTTACATATGCACACTTTCTCATGTACACATCCTAGTCCACACACATGTGCACCCTCTCATATGTACACATCCCAGACCACATGTGCACACCCTCATATGTACACATCCCAGACCATGCTTTACATATGCACACCTTCTTATGTACGCATCCCAGACCACATACCACATGTGCACACCCTCATATGTACACATCCCAGACCGTATTTTACATATACACACCTTCTTATGTACACATCCCAGACCACATACCACATGTGCACACCCTCACATGTACACATCCCAGACCATGCTTTACATATGCACACCTTCTTATGTATACATCCCAGACCACACACTACACATGCACACCCTCATATGTACACATCCTAGACCACACACCGCAACACACAAAAACCACTCCCCTTCCCTGACTGGCATGGCTCAGTGGTTAAATGTCAACCCATGAACCAGAAGGTCATGGTTTGATTTCCAGCCAGGACACATGCCCAGGTTGCAGGCTCTATCCCCAGTGAGGGGCATGCAGGAGGCAGTCAATCCATGATTCTCTCATCACTGGTGCTTCTATCTCCCTTCGCCTCTCCCTTCCTCTCTGAAATCAATAAAAGATAAAAATAAATAAATAAATAAATAAATAAATAAATAAATAACACTCCCCTAGTCAATTTCCACCTGAATCAGCTCATGACTGACCTCCATCTGAAAGGCCCTTCATGACACTGCCTGTCCACAACACACCTGGGTCTGGGAACACAAGGTCAGTGAGGACATGCCCGGCCACCTTAGAACCAGAAAGACATGCCCACTGGGCACTGAACTCGGGGGAAGGGGCAGCAGAGGCTCAGGGGGCTGAGCTGGCCCGTCATCCCTCACGTCCAGCTCCCCGGGGAAGAGGGGGGAGAGATAGCACGGAGGGCCCCCGGGCAGGGTTTCCCTGTTAGTCGCACACAGCCCAGGCTCACAGGGCCCACGCCGACTCCCTGCTGGTCTCCCTGCCTCTGTGAAAGGCTCCCGAAATTTACCGCAGATTCTCAGAACGGGCCTGCATCCCACTCTCTCCCTTAAAACGCTGCCTCTCGAATGGGAAAAGGAAAAATCAATCGGGAAGGAAATCAAATAAAGGTCATAAAACACAGCCATCAATTTAAACATTAAAATTTAATAACACACTTTAAATTGAAGACGAGTTAAGTGACATTTCCAAACCTTAAAAGCAGGCAGCCTCTGGTGGGAGAGGGTGCCCCACAGAAAGGCCGTTTCCGTAACTGCCCAGGTCGGTCAACGGCCAAAATCTCCGGAGGAGGTCTGGACCGAACGCTTCCCTGGTAGCTGTCCCCGTCCCAAAGCGGCCGGGACAACAGATGCCACCAGCCTCCAACCTGGACACGGGAGACGTAAGGCTCCAGGCTGTCCTCACCCACACTCAGCGCCACCGCCCAGCCAACAGCAACCGGAACCTGGTGGTACTTCCCGAAGGAGAACGGGTGGCGAGCTCGTCTGCCCCACCAGCGGCAACACCGCTGCTGCCAAGGGAGAAGCCAGGAGAGAATTATCTCCTCTTGCTTACAGGATAATCACAGGACGGCTGGTCTCTCCTGATCTCTGATCTCTCTCTCTCGCTAAACAGCAAGAATCAGAAACTACAGCTGCCGAAGCAGGATCCTGGCACAATTTACGTGTGTGTGTGTGTGTGTGTGTGTGTGTGTGTGTGTCCTTAAAAAGAAGGCTCAGATTCTAAGGACCACATCCAACAACTCAGTCCATCGTCTCTCTCTCTCTCTCTCTCTCTCTCTCTCTCTCTCTCTCTCACACACACACAGAGAGAGAGAGAGACAGAGAGAGAGAGAGAGAGAGAGAGAGAGAGAGAGAGAGAGAGAGAGAGAGGCACGCACACATACACGAATGTTATTCAGCCACAAAAAGGAAAGAAACCCTGTCACTTGTGACAACAAGGATGAACTATCCTGGAGGAAATTATACTATGTGAAAGAAGTTAGACAGAGAAAGGCAAGAATTTTATGTCCTCACTTATATGTAGAATCTAAAAAGCTAAGCTCACAGAGAGAGAGAGCAGAGGTGCCTCCCGGGACCTCTGGCCTGTCCTCCATCCCTAAGGTTCTGTCGTTTCCACAACGTCCCGTAAGTGGAGTGTTAAGGAATGTCGTGTTTGAGACTGGCGTCTCTTACTCAGCATAATCCTCTGAGGAGCTGCTAAGCGGTCGTGGAGATGAGCAACTCGTTTGTTTTTACTGCTGAACAATATTCCATGGTATGGACGGGCCATCAGTTGCTCATTTATTCGCCTGTTAGGGGCAACTTTGAATAGAGCTGCTGCAAACGTTGAGAACAGGTTTCTGTTGAGCATCAGCAGCTCTCACTTCTCCAGAGCTAATACCGAGAGCCCGACTGCTGAGTCAAATGCTAAGTGTGTGTTGACTTTAAGAAACTGCCGAGCTGATTCCCCGAGTGGCTGCCGGTTTCTGATTTCCCACCAGTGATGTATGAGAGTTCCAGTTGCCCCCATCCTCGCCTGCACGTGGTATTGGTGGTGTTTTTTATGTCAACCATTCTAATCGATGTTAAAAGCATCTCATCATGATTGTAAGTTGCATTTCAGGAGGGCTGGTCATGTTGAATATTTCATGTACTTATTTGCCATCTTTATATCCTTTTCAATAAAGTATATGTTCAAATATTTTGTGCATTTTTAAATTGGATTGTTTGTTTCCTTAGTATTGGATTTGGGGGATGGATGGATAGATAGATAGATAGATAGATAGATAGATAGATAGATAGATAGATAGACAGACAAATAAACGATTGATTGATTGATATTCCAGAATTGATAGACAGGTATTCCAGAATTGATGGATCAATCAATCGAGCACTTGATACTTTGATAGATTCCGGATACAACTCCTTTTTAGGAGACGTGGTTCATAATTATTTTTCCCACCATGTGCTTTGTCTCTGCATTTTCCTGAACAATGTCTCTTGAAAAGCAGGCGTTTTTAAGTGAGATGAACTCCACTTACTTTTTTCTTTTATGAATCGAGGTGTCATATCTAAGAACAGTTTGCCCAACTTCGTGTCCAGAAGAGTTTCTCCTACGTTTTCTTCTAGAAGTTTAATAGTTTTACATTTTACACTTAATACACAACCTCGTTAAAGTTAACTTCCGTATAAAGCATTTTTCCTTTTTTGCACATGGACGCACAATCCTTCCAGCGCGTTTGTTGAAAAGACTACCCATTTTCCACTGAATTGCTTTTCACCTCGCCAACAATCAACGACCGAATTTGTGTGGACCTATTTCTGGACTCTCCTGTCTATTGACCCATGTTCTATCCTGAGCAGAGTATCATTTACTACTTACTTTAGTAAATGTCTCTTTGTGGGAAAAGAAATAATTCCGTCTGGAAGCAAAAGCAAACTAATGATGCTCTATATGACATTATGCTTCTTGGAAGGAGGTGCGAGCAGCACAGTCCTAAAGCAGAGCAACGCCGGGCAAATGCACTCGTGACACCTGGACACATTTAGGGGGGAAAGCAGCACATTTCGAGAGAGTTTTCAAAGCCAACTCCAACAATGTGACAACAGAGTCAAATTCCTAAAGAACTACTGAAAACCGCTGAATTAAAATTATAACAGAAACTATCCTCAGATTAAGAGAGTTGGACTAACACTAACTAAACGATAGATACTTTGAAGGTGCAATTCAACCAAAGGACTTGTATGCATGCATTTAAGCTTAACCAATGGGCACAGACACTAGGGGGTGAGGGCATGTGCTGGGGGTGGGAGTGGCCAGGAGAAGTCAATGGAGGGAAAAAGGAGATATATGTAATACTTAAACAATAAAGAGTTTTTAAAAAGAAGGAGGAGGAGGAGCAGGAGGAGGAGGGACTGAGTGAGGGTGGCTTCCCTGCTGGGAGTGAGCCCGATGAGCTATCTGATCTGCAGGGAAAGCAGGCACCCCATGAAGGGCAGATCCTAAGGACACTTCATAAGCCTCACTGAGACACACTGAACTGGGCACTGGGAGGTGGCCCAGGGCCTGCCCCAGGAAGCCCTCATCCCAAATGGCCTCTCGAGTTCATCAACAAGAAAACTCGAATGTTGGGACAAGAACAAAAAAAAGGTTCTTAATTGGGGTGCACATAAAACAAGCGCATGGTACAAAAAAGGGTCCGAAACAGCACATTGCCTCAAGCGGGATAAAGTGCAGCTCAAAATACAAGATTCTTAGAAGCACAAAGCTCTGAGTCACGCCTGCAAAAGCTGGAGTTGTTAACGCCACACTCATCTTCCCTTGATGGTGACACCCAGGTGACCAAAGCCCCCCCGCAGCTCCTTTTAACCAAGGCCGTGTCCAGAAGAGCTTTGATGCTGACTCTGCAGCATAAGGTACATCGAACAATACACCTGCCAGCTTTGATTTACTCACATTTAGATTAAACAACAGAACTCGCCCTGACTGATCAAGAGGAGAGCTTACTACCGTCCTGAACAAACACAGAGCCAGACAGAGCTCGTTGGCTATTCCAATTGCAAAATTCCACCCCTCCGAGTTAGACGGGTCACCTTCGGGTCATCTTCCACGCCCCTGCTTTACAGAGCACTAGAAATCAAATTAAAAACAGAAGGAGCCTGGAAATTCTACTAACAGATGAGAGTGAAACCTGGCAGGCTTTACTGGAGAGAAAAAGAGGCCCACCTTAAGACAAGAATATAGAAGCACACCAACACACATCAACTAACACTATCACTGTGCACCATTTTATGACAGCGAGATAAAACAGAATTCAGCGGACTAACCTGCTAACCACACAGTGCAAAACCCATATGGCGTGGCCACATTTTGGTAAGAATCATACCACAATGTACAGATTCAGAGTGTCAGCCCTTTCAAAAGGACCACCAGAGAAAATCACGCATTCATCCCAATGAGTTCATGGCATGGCACCCACCATTTCTAATGTTCCTTATGCAACCTCTTCTTTCCTGCTCAAGTGGCCTAAATAAAATTCATAAAATTCTTTGAGCTGGGGAAGACTTCAGATATCTCCTTATTTAACCATAAATCTTTACAGCTCAGGTCCAAATAACATGGTTCCCAAACCAATGGTCTTTTCACAGGTTGTACTTGTGTCCAATACAACACATCCTCATTGTATAAAGAATTAACTATGTGCCCTGACCGGTTTGACTCAGTGGATAGGGTGTCGGCCTGCAGACTCAAGGGTCCCAGGTTCGATTCCGGTCAAGGACATGTACCAAGGTTGCGAGTACATCCCCAGTGGGAGGTGTGCAGGAGGCAGCTGATCAATGTTTCTCTCTCATCAATGTTTCTAACTCTCTATCCCTCTCCCCTCCTCTCTGTAAAAAATCAATAAAATATATTTTTAAAAAGAATTAACTTTGCAAATAGTTGAGAGAGAGACAGAACTATGTCTGGGGCACTAAACATCAGGTATGGATACAAAGATTGTGCCTGGCTTTTCACATGTGGTTGATAAACTGGCCAAAGGGATGACAACCTCATGAAACTCAAGAATCTGACCCCTATAAGAGGATGGACTTAAAAATGGAGAAAAGCACCTGGCTGGTGTGGCTCAGTGGTTGAGTGTCGACCTATAAACCAGGAGGTCGTGATTAGATGCCTGGGTTGCCAGCTTGATCCCAGGCTGGGAGCATGCAGGAGACGGCCGATCAATGATTCTCTCACTGATGTTTCTCTCTCTCTCCCCCTCTCCCTTCCTCTCTAAAATCAATTTTTAAAAGTGTTTGTTTCTTTTAATGGAGAAAAGCTTCAGTGTCACAGAAGGGACAGGACTCGGTCAGCACTGCTCCTCCTTCTCAGAGTTGGTGCCCAGGGGGCCACCTTTGAGCCAGCAGGGGCTCCTCACCCCCCTGGATCCTGGAGGAGGAGGGGGGAGGTGGAAAACAGGCCATCTTTCCCCTCCTCCTGCTCAACCTTGTCTGGACTGAGCAATCTTCCAGAAACTCCCCATTCCCAGCCCTCGGCAGCTCCATTCCAGGGGCTCAGGGACCAGAACTGGCCCCTGCTTTCTGCCCTGCAGGCCAGCCCACCCCTGTTCATCCTCGAGCACCTGAGGAAAGTCAGATTCTATGGTCTGCCAGGCAGACCCCAAGGAGCTCGAAGGAAACAGCCTCGGGAGCTTCTGGATCTGCCAGGACCATCGACTTCTTCGTTCTTCACTGCATGTTAATGACGCCTTAGTCACAGAATCCCTCCCCGGTGCTGCCAAAGGGGTCCACACAGGCAGTCTAAGAATGGCAAGGCTGGAGCTGAACAACTGGAACCGACGGTCAACACCACAGCATGGATTCCGTGCATTTCATCACCGAAACCAAAATCACCAGCTTCGTTAATCACGGCGACACAGGCTCCGTCCCATGAGTGTATCATTTGCAAGCTAACTTCTCACACCCACCGCTGCACCTTGTAACACTGGTTCCATGGCTATGATTTTTTTCTCCACAGAACCACCAGACACCCATTTTTCAGGACATGTAACACTCGAACCATTTTAAAAAGCAAAGAACACAAGCACTTTGTAGAGAAGCTGCCACATCCCGGTTGATTTGAGGCTTGCACATAAATTCAGGCTGGTGACTAAATAAAAATTCCCTTTTCAGCTATTCACCTTATAAATTAGATAAAAGCACTAAGCCCATGACACAGAAACATGAGAAATATCAAGGCAAAAGAACCCTATACAATAAAAGGGTAATATGCAAATGGACCCTGACAGCAGAATGACTAGGAATGACTGGTCACTATGACACACACTGACCACCAGGAAGCAGACACTCAATGCAGGAGCTGCCCCTAGTGGTCAGTGCACTCCCACAGGGGGAGCTCTGCTTAGCCACAAGCCAGGCTGACGGCTGCCAGTACAGCAGTGGTGGTGGGAACCTCTCCTGCCTCCTCAGCAGTGCTAAGGATGTCCGACTGCAGCGTAGGCCTGCTCCTCGCTGGCAAGTGGACATCCCCCAAGGGCTCCCAGGCTGCCAGAGGGATGTCTGACTGCCAGCTTAGGCCAAATCCCCCAGGGAGCAGGCCTAAGCCAGCAGGTGGACATCCCCCGAGGGGTCCCAGACTGTGAGAGGGCACAGGCCAGGCTGAGGGACCCCCACCCCCGAGTGCACAAATTTAGTCCTCTAGTCCAAGTATAAATTCTAGGGTTTAAGAAAACATAACTACGGTACCCTGTATGTTCCTCACCACCCTCCCCCAACAGTTCAGGACGTTGAGACAATGAAATCGGGACCTTTGTCAGAAACCTGCTCAGTGTTTAGTAAACCTCCTTGCGCCGAGGCCTTGAGTGAAAGGTCACTAAAGCATTCCACAGGAAGCCTCTGAGGAGGGTCTACAGCAACAGGTCAGTGTGAGACTACGTCCCACAAATGGTGAGTCTTCTCATGCAATACCTTTCCCACTTCGTTGAAGAACTATGTGCCCATCTGAAAGCAGAGATGGAAAATGATATTCAAATAGAACGTCACACTTGAAGTTATATAGGCAGTGGTCATATAAGAAGAAGAAGAAACATTCATAGCCATATACTTGGGTTGTTTCTTTCTGATCTAAGTGTGTAACTTCAAATTCTCATATTTCTGTATAACTTACTGAAACATTAACAAAATATATTACAAATGTTAAGATCTGAGGAGCATTTGGATGATTTTAGGTTCTGTATTTGTGGGTATCCAAGTACAAGAAAACAGTTCTAACATTTGTCTTTTTGTATGGCCATAATCAGAGTTCAGTGGCAGATAAGGTTATCATATTACAACGTGCTTATCTGCTAAGAGGAAATCCTGAAAAACTGAAGACTTGAATAGACACACATACACACACCCAAATAATTCTAACCCCATCAATGTAAAAACAGATGAATTACGGTACATTCACAGGTGGAATACTCTATAGCAATAAAAACCAAATAAACCAGAGCTACTGGTATCAACTGATTCAGCACCAATCATATTTCACGTTCATTAAGGAAACTCACTAGACAGAATTCATCTACCACAGATGTTTGCTTGAAAGGGGGACTGTTAATCCAGCAATTTAAAAATCATAATTAGCAGCACTGTTAGGAACACAGCTGGAAGAAAAGCAAAACAATGACTGTATGTAATTCAAAGTTTCTTCTTAAGTTCCAACTATTACAATGAAAATTCTAAAACTTTTCAGCTTTTTTCACCAACTCTTGCTTTGACAAGCTTCAGAACAGATGCTTTGGAGCAATAGCTCCAATTCAGTTCTGTGGAGTGAGACTGGCTGAGCCACTCCGAGCCTTGCAATTGCAGGCCACAGTTTTAGGACACACGGAGGCTTTGAAGACGGGAGACCGCCTGGTTGGAAGGCATGTGCCCTGGCCATTCGAGTCTGATCTGAGAAACCATTGAAGGTTACCTGCCCTACCCTGGCCAGTAGCTAAGTGGTTAGAGCATCAGCCTATGCACCAAAGGATCTCGGGTTCGATTCCCGATCAAGGGCGCATACCTAGGTTGCAGGTTCTACCCCAGCGCTCCTGTCGGGGTGTGTGTGGGGGAGGCAGCCACTCAGTGTGTCTCTCTCACCTGTCCCTATTTATTCACCCATTTATCACAAATACTTCTCTCTAGGCAATACAAAAGCGAATGAGACAGTGTCTCCTTGGAAGAAGATTCAACCCAGGGTGGAAAGAAAAATCTCACTCTGAACCGAAGCAACACAAGGGCTCAACGGAGGTGTGAGTGGCACCACAGAGCTCTCGAAGGATCCTGGTGGTCGCCTCCACCTGTGTGGGTGCCAGCTCTTGCCCAGATCCCTAAAGGCAGGCGCCATCACCACCAGCATTTGATGACGATACAAAGGAACCACCCAGGACAAGACCACAGAGTAACGGAGGACATGAGCAATGGGCACAGACAAACAAGCCAACAGCACACGCAGGCAAACGCAGGTGGTTATTTCTCTGAGTGACCTGCAGGTTTCCTTGTGGCCTTGCAGTCCAGTGTGCTCTCCCTCCCGGGCTACATACAACATTCAGGTGGGAGACGCCCAGTGAACAGGAGGCACAGAGGCAACTGCATCAGCTACACATTCTCACCAGGTATCGACCCATAAGCAGTGTTTGCCACAAGTGAGAATAGTACAGGTATTTTAAACTAGCTAAATGCATTTGTTTCCTAACACGTTCTTAATACATGAGACATCATAAAACTAGGCCTATTTACCATTATGTAATCCTTTAAATGCCCTTGAACTATTTTATGTCCCTTTGTGTATTTATATCAAATAAGCCTAAGGTTAGAAGAGTATAAATAAAATTACTGACAGCAGCTGGGATGACATTAGGGCAGAACTTACACCCATAAGGTACTGACTGACCCCGTTTCTCCCCTTTCTATATGTAAACATAGGGAAGAGACAAGGAGTTAGGACTGATGCAGACCCACCCCATCTCCTGTAGGGTGACTGCTCCCTCCCCAACACAACCATCTACAAGGTTCTCCCCCTCCAGCTCCACCCCCGAGGGTCTGCAGAGCTCTCTCACTCACCAAAGCCCCACAACTCATGCCCCCCCTCTCAGGCCAGGGGACGTCCTCCTCTGGACACTGTCCCCACCCACAGTCAAGTCCAGGCTAAATGAAGCTGATCTGATGACCAGTCACCCCTGCGGAAAACTCCACTATAACCTTCCAGACAAGGCCCCATGAATCAATTTAAAAGAGTAAAGCATTTGCTCTGGCCAGTGTTGCTCAGCAGTTAGAGCATCAGCCGCACACCCAAAGGTCGAGGGTTTGGTTCCTGGTCAAGGTCACCTGGGCTGCAAGTTTGATTCCCACCCCGTGAAGGAGGCAACCAATTGATGTGTCTCTCTCACACTGTCAATGTTTCTCTTTCCCTCTCTCTCTCTCCCTCCTTTCCAGTCTCTCTAAAAATCAGTGGAAAAAATATCCTCAGGTGAGGATTAATAAAACCAAAAAAAAAAAAGAGTAAAGAGTTTAGTTCTTACATTAAAAAACAAAAAGGGGGGGGGGGACATCTAAGCAGCATTACTCCAAGAGCTCCGTGCTGGTGCCAGCCTCTGCCCCACATCTTCCCTTCACCACCACCCCGCCCCCAGGACAGCTGAAGCCAACTGTCTTGCCTTCCCTCGAGACCCCTAAACCGAGCACTAACCTTTTGGTTCAAGTTTTATATCAATGAAGGACTACAATATGCACTTTGTCTCCCTGAATCCAAATGGCCACCCTCACACAGTAGACACATTCCTTGTGAGAAATGACTTGAAATCCCACTCAGGCCCTGGGGAGCCAGGGCCAGAACAGCAGCGCTGGGGTCCCACGCCCTCCCCACTCCCGCCCCCATTCTCCAGGCTGGGAGACTACTCGTGTCCAGCACCCCCGGGCCCACTGGGGCCACAATCCTCCTCTCATTCCTCAAATCCAAAGCAATAAAGGGACCGACCAGGGTTTAAAAGGAAGCCCTGCTACGGCTCACTTGGGTTTTCATTCTCTTCGGTGTGAGAATAACACTGTAAGAGTCTTCATTTGATGTCTCCACGTGGCGGCATGGAAGCTGAGCAAATGTCTGATGCCATGCCAGGCGGGGCTGTAGGCATCTTCAACTCCCTGAGTGAATTCACAGTGTATTTTAAACCACCGCTGGGAAAATAAAAGCCAGTGAGTATTTGCCTTCCCATCAAAAATAGGTAATCCCCACTACGGGCCACCCAGGGGCACCTTTCCATGCTGTGGAAGTTTCTGCATCAAACATGGATCCCTCACCTTTGCTTCCCAGACTTAAGTGACCAAGGCCATGTGACACCAGGACCCAGAAATAAAATAAGGGAAGAAGGAACAAATCAGCCCCAATGGGCTCCGCAAACCACAAGCTCTCGTGGTTGTGAACTGAGTACCGAGAGCCAGAATCCCTGACTTCTCTTCCGTCGGAGGATAGAGCAAATGCCATCGCCCCCTAGTTTGGGGGAGACAACATCCTCTCATTTCCTCAGAGTTCAAAGAAATGACACTTCACTAAAATGGCTAGAATTAGCCAACCAGGCACCTGGAATGGGTGAGGGCTTACTAAGGCATCCCATTTGAACACTATACCCAGTAAAATCACAAGTTAAAGGAGTTCGAAGACACATCACCTCATCCACGTGCAATTCTCTTATTATCTGGTGAGCCACCTCTTCCTACTCCTAAGTCAAATTCAAAACTACAGAATGATTAAGATCAGAGTGAAACTACAGGGAACAGTCACAGGTCAAGAACAGACCAAATCACATCAATGGCTTTTCAGTAAAGAGCGGAACCATGCACTTGCTGGCCACTCATCACCAGCCAACTGCCCAGAGGGCTGCGCATCACTCGGTCAGTCATTAAAACTGAGCAATCGCCCTAACGGTTTGGCTCAGTGGATAGGGCGTCGGACTGCAGACTGAAGGATCCCACCCAGTCCAGGGCATGTACCTTAGTTGTGGGCACATCCCCAGAAGGGGGTGTGCAGGAGGCAGCTGATTGATGTTTTTCTCTCATCGATGTATTATATATATATATATATATATATATATATATATATATATATATATATATATATATATTACATAAAGTATTACAAAGATTAGTACATATATCTCTTTTTTCCCCATTCCCTTCCCCCAGCCTCCCCTACCCCCCAGTGATTTGTGTCCATTGGTTATGCTTAAATGCATGCATAAAAGTCCTTTGGTTGATCTATTACCCTCCCCCCCTTCCACTCTGTAAAAAAATCAATAAAATATATATTTATTTTAAAAACTGAGCAATCAAGGGCCAAGTGAAATGTGGACCTGAAAGGGGTTGCAGGAACCTCCCAAGTCATCTGATCCAGGCCCTCATTTGACAACTAGGGGCCCTAAGTCACTCATCCAAAGTTCAATGTCAATTAAGGGCAAACCAAGGACTCTAACCCAAGTGCCCCGCCCCCCACACCACCCACCTCCCATCTGTCTTCTCATCGCGCATGAGTTTACAAATACTAAAGAAAAATAAAAGACACAAGTTTCAAAACAGCACATTTAGATTCTGAGCATCAGATGCAAGTGAAAAATTTAAAGAAATGGCCTAGTCGGTGTGGCTCAGTGTCTGAGCATCGACCCATGAACCCAGAGATCACTGTTTGATTCCCAGGCAGGGCACATGCCCAGGTTGCGGCTCCATCCCCAGTAGGGGGTGTGCAGGAGGCAGCCAGTCAATGCTTCTCTCTCATCATTAATGTTTCTCTCTCTCTCTCCCTCTCTTCTTCTCTCTGAAATCAATAAAAGCATATCTTTTTTAAAAATAAATAAATGGTTAAAAAAAATTTTTTAAAAACCTCTTGGAAACTAACCTAAATATAGTTTACTGAAAACCCACACTCAAAACTAATCTTCCAAAAGGACACCAGATGAATTCAGCCTGAACCATTTTTTTTTAACATTTTCACTTGTATATATAGAGTGATCTGACTCCTTTTTCCCTTAGAACACGTGAATAAGCCAACAAATAATTACCTATTTCGTTTCAGGGAAAAGGCTAGGATCATTTTTAAAGGCCCTACCACAAAACACTTGTTACCCATTTCTTCCTGCTGTGTAATAAAAGGGGAATTCAGCTTCAAGCATCTACAGTGCAGCTCTTGTTAAACAGCATTTATGAGAACAGACCAGAGATCATGAAGGAGCCCTTGGTCTGCGCTTCCAGAACCCGCGGAACACATGTTCTACAGCAAAGGGAAGAGATTTTCAGAGGCCGGGTCACCGAAACATCTGTCTTGGCCTCACCCAGGAAGAAAGCCAAGAACATGCCTAGTGTCCACCAAAAACAAGAAAAAGAGCACTTCAGACACAAGTTATTTCTAACCATGTCCCTCTTATCACTGTCACCAAACAAAGCTGCGAGATAATCTCCGTATTTTTAGTTTTTCATCCCACTGGAATCAGGCTGAGGAGTTGACGGACACAGAATGGTTTGCCTATCTTTAGAATCCAAATATGGGACTCTAACAAAAATAAACTTTCATTACTGTAAGTACTCAAAACTTTTCACAATTTTTTAAGGAGAAAAACCCATACAGTTTTTGTTTGTTAATTCTAACCACAGATTTTCACTCGTGATTGTGCAGCCCTGAGATTGGACAGAGGGGCACCTCTGCACACTAACCACACCCTCGGCCAAGTTCTCCTCGTCCAACAAGGACGGTAGTTGTCTGGTCTTTGAGATGAACGGGGGCTGGTGTTTCCAAGCATGACTAAACATTTTTCATGCAAAAGCAACACTTCATGCAAGGAGACAGCACCACGATCTGCCTCACCGGCCATGTCACCCCCTCTCCTCCCGGCTCAGTCGGGAGTACGGTGGGAAGCTCCAGGTCACTGCCCATCCGCCGCAACACTGTCTCAGTGGAGGCGCTTCCCTAAGACCTGCTGAAGGATGCGACACGGGTGCCGCCATATGCATTTGGGCAAAGGGGCAGCCAAGAATAGCCACAATCCAGTCTGTGCTCCACTCCCAGGGAGAGAGACGTCCCCTGCATGGGGCTACAAAGGGGGCGCCGGCCTCTTCGCTAACAAAGGGGTGTTTATGGGCTACAGAGAACCTTAGTGCACGCAGGGTGCAGAACTGGAGGCAGGCAGCAGACACGAAGGGCACTAACTGCACAATTCAAAGGACTCGCAGCTGCTGAAGCCGAAATGGGCTTCCTCGGGAAGGGGAAGGAACCATCACTGTATCATTAACAAAAAAGCTGCAGACCCACCCTCCTCTGCGAATTTCTCAGAGACACAGCAGAGCCCAGCTGGAACCCCCCAACCCCCAAAATGCTCCGATTCTGCTGTTTACTGGCTCCATAGCCTTGTTTAAGACGCCTCATCTCTTTGGCCTTCCTTTCCTCACTTGAAAAATGGCAGCGGTGTTGGTCCCCAGTCTGGCAAGGCGGTAAGATTACATGAAATGATGTGGATGCAGGGAAGGGGGCAGTGGCTGAGCACCATGAGAATCTTCAGTGCCTGCCTGCATACCATTGGGCGTGAGCCCTCACGGTCGCATCCCAACCTGAGTGTCCACAACTTGCCCCAACGAAACCTGCTTGTCTCAGACGTGCATCAACCCCAACTCCAGGAGTCAGAGCTGAACTAGGAACACGAGTGCTGTGAGGTCAGCGCTGGAGAAGGTGGTTTCAGTGCAGAGCAAGGAATCCAGAGCAGATGGGCCAGAGCGAGCCAGTGCCCCCGTGGGAACCGGGGACTGCTGACTGGGGGTGGAGAAGGGCTCGCCAACAGGAGAAAACCTGGAAGGAATTTCCAAGTTAGCATCCACTGAGCATCACACGGTCGGCATCCACGTGGGTACTGAAGGTCGATCAGCAATACCAACTCCAAAGCTTTGGTCATCTGACAACTTTACTCTGGCATTTTGGGTTCCTTAGTAAAATGCAGCTCCGAGGAACCCGGGGATGTTGCTTTCGGCCCACATGGCAGGTGGGTTCCACGTGTGAGTCATTCATACTGACCAGAACGTCCCAATTTGATGACATGCACAGGAATGTCAAACGCTTGAGAATTTGAGTAGCAATGTCATGCGGAGACTTTTTCGGGGATATCATTTCTGCCAGGTGTGCGGTGACATCGAGAAGGTCCAGTGGACAAATCTGGTCTCTCTCTCTGTGTGTGTCGGCTGCACCTGAGACAGACCCCCAGCTTTCTCAAAGGCGACAGGTGGACCACAGCTGTCCAAAGATGAGAGGGAGGCATGAGGAGAAGTGGGCGGAGCTCGGGCCAAGATTTTCAAAGGTTTCCCATGTCTATATACACACCCAGGACAGCTGAGCCAACGGAAGCTGTGGACATAGTCAGGAGACCTGCCAAGCCCCACTGGACCGCGTGTGGATCCTGTACCGCGTGTGGATCCTGTACCGCGTGTGGATCCTATACCGCGTGTGGATCTCAGACATGTAGCTCAGTGCTGTCCAGTGGTGGGGACACCCTCTACCTGCAGCATCTAAGGTAGCTGAGCCATGGGGCTGCTGCTCCTGACCACTGACCCACCTCCCCCGACCTCTATGAGGTCATTTGTTACCTATAAAAGGGAGTGAATGCAGCAGCCTCCTGTGTCTCCAGGGCTGTGTGTGGAT
>PVJC01003865.1:0-67382 GCA_004026665.1 Murina feae | reverse complement strand
AAAGAAAGTTAATAGGGGTGACCAGGCCCGTAGGGGAGGGCAGTTAGGGGGATCAGGCAGGCAGGCAGAGTGGTTAGGGCAGGCAGGCAGGTTAGCGGTTAAGAACCAGAGATCCTGGATTGTGCGAGTCCCCAAGAACTCCATATTAGAGAGGGTGCAGGTCGGGCTGAAGGACCATCCCCCCGCATCCCCCACGCCCATGCACGAATTTCGTGCACGGGGCCCCTAGTATGTGTATATATATATATATACACACACACACATACATATGTATATGTGTGTGTGTGTATTATTGATTTCAGAGAGGAAGGGAGAGGGAGAGAGAGAAACATCAATAATGAGAAAGAACCACTGATTGGCTGCCTCCTGCACACCCCTACTGGGGATTGAGCCTGAAACCCAGGCATGTGCCCTTGACCGGAATGGAACCCAGGACCCTTCAGTCCCCAGGCGGACAGGACGCTCCATCCACTAAGCCAAACCAGCCTAGGGTTTACCAGCTTTGGTAATGTGTCACAATAAATTAGAAGGTTATGTTTATAGCTGCCATAATTTTTTTCTATTTAGTAATATTAGGTCAATAAAATACAAAGGGGAAAAATATTTTCACATGTTCTATTTTCTAGTATGCTAGTTTTATAGAATTCTGAAAAGAAATCTTTTAAAAGTTTATTAAAAATCACCGGTGCAAATTTCTTTTTTATACTTATCACTTATTCAGAATGATTGTCTTATTTAAAAAATATGTAATTGAAAGTTCATTGGAATATTTGATACTGGTTTTTTTCTTATTGTTATCCTTTCAAGGATCTAGCTGGTTGTACAATTGGGAGGAAGATATTTAGTACCTGTACACTTTTGTTTTCTCTATGGGCCAAAACTCCTATTTCAAAGAAACGTGTTATGAATGTGAGGGTAGATGCATTGATTCAAGTGCCTTCAGCTTCTTGAGAGGTATTATACTACTCTTTCCAACCACTGAACACCAAGTGCTTATCTGAATTTTAAAGATTTTTTAAATTGATTTTTGGAAAGAGGAAGGGAGAGGGAGAGAAATACTGACTGGCTGCCTCCTGCATGGCCCACACCGGGATCAAACTTGCAACACTGGGATTGTGCCCTGACTAGAAGAACCTGTAATTCTTCGGTGCACCCAACAAACTGAGCCACCCTGCCCAGGGCAATTTTAAATCATTTAGTTCCCAAGGGCAATTATCCAAAAAGCTCTCTTTCCTTATACCTTCCAAGGTTAGAATTTGGGAAACAAGTTAGGAATATGAAACGTACTTACTAATATACCAGTGCCCTTTTAAAAGTGTAATTAACCAGAAGATTGAGAGATTTCCTAATTTTTCTTAACAGTTCTGATAATTATAAGATTTACTTTTCATTTCAATATTTTTTTTGAGTCAACATTTTCTGGATTATGGATTCTTTAAAACTGCCATTAGCTCAGTATCATTAAATGTTTTTGATTTCCAAAAGGAGAACACCAGAGGCCCACAAAGGACTTGCTAAAATAAGGATTAATCAGTCTAGGATTTCTCCCTTTTAGCTTATTTTTTCCCTCTTTAGATTACAGTATCTCCTAATAACACTATTTGCTAAAAACAGTGTTGGAGCTTATATCTGCACTTACTGTTAATGACATGGGAACGTTTGAATGTTTGACTTTTCCATTGTTGTTTATTCCCATCAACTGATTATCTAAAAGCTTTCAGAATTAACAAATACAAGTAGGTACAAAAGACTGACTTTCCATCATTTTTACCCCCAAAATGGTATCAGGACACAATAGGCATTCAATTATTTATTGAATGACTATTACTCTCACATCCATTCTGCTTTTTTAAAAATTTGTTTTTAAGTTACTGACAGGGCAATGTGATTACATGCCTTATCAAAGTTTAAATTCTTTCCCTCAGGTTGTAACTTTACTAGGCAAGATGGAACGTCTTCGAAGCTCTCCTCTTCATGCCAATATCTCTACTGCTCTTGATAGACACTTGGAGTCCATTCACATTGTACAGTCACGTAGAAAGGATGAAATTGTTAATGCTTCAAATCGTCAAAAGCAAGGAGTTCCTAGATGCCAAGATGACAGAGGTACAAATATTAATGCATATTATTTTGATAAGGTAGTGGGATAGCTTGAATGTTAATAAAATCAGATCTAAGGTTAAAAGGTCAGAATTCTAAAATTTACACTTAATCTAAAGAATAAATTGGTAAAGATGCCCACATGGTCTACTCCAAAAGTATCTTGATCTGTTTTAACTTAATTCACTTAATTATAATTCCATCCAAGTCTGTGTTCTACCCAAAGCATAGTCATCATACAAGTCAGAATAAAGTGTCAACACTTTTAAGAACTTTGATTAGAACTTTGATTAGTCAAGAACTTTGATTAACTTAGTCAATACCTCCCACGCTTCTTTTATAAAAATTACTAGAGGCCCAGTGCATGAAATTCACGCATGGATAGGGTCCCTAGGCCTGATCAGTGATCAGGGCCAATCGGGGCCTTCCTGTTGCTGGCTGGCCAGCCGGCCTTCATTCTGTGCCACCCGCTGGTGGTTAACGCAAGTCATAGCAAGCAATCAAACTCCTGGTCTTACTGTTGAACTCCCAGGAGGACCCTTTGATTATTAGCCTTTCATATATACCGTATAGATGCTGTTTGATCATTTAGTAGGTCAGCACTGGGCTTTGTTTAAGAGGTAAGGGAAACTTAAATGGTATCTAATGTGAGCTGACTCTAAATGTTTCTTTTACAGATGTTTTTGCCCTTGCTGCAGCAATTAAAGAGATGTGTGTGGCTACTCGGAAGGCACGCACTACTCTGTGGTGTGCTCTGCAGATGACCTTGCCTAAAACAGCCAATACAACTGGCCAAACAGATGTGGAAAAGGCTCTACAAGATATAGTAAACTGTGAAGATAAAGTCCATGAAAGCATAAATAGTAGCAATCCAATGAATCAGAGAGGTGACGCAAACAAACATTAAGGAAATGCCAGCAGAAAGGATAAAAAGCTGATAAGTAAATGTATCAAGACATGCTCAACAATTGTAATGAACTTGTCAGACTTGAAAATTTCAATGCATTTTTTCAGATTTAGAGTTTAATACCTTAATGAAGTCTAGCTTCAATTTAAAAAATCTATTTGGAATGAATCAGATATAGTTTAAAGTGAACTCAAAGGGAAAGTTGACTACTCAGAGTTCTGAGTAGTCGAAGATAAGTTTAAGTAAATTAAATATTTCCTAACAGCTAAAATATTGCTTAAGCCTATTCTGCAGTGCAGGTAAATGCAAATGTGAAATTCTTCTAGAAGATAAGTTTCATTTAGGTCTGCCTTAGTAAGTATAATTCCAAATAATGAATCTAAATGACTGTAACCCAATTATGGCTACAGTCTAGTAACCAAGACAAGTTTTGATTGTGATTTCAAAGTGTTTTCCTTATAAAACTGGATAATACCTAGGAAACAAAGGAAAATAAGAATGAACCCAATATTCATGTAAAATTTTAATATTTAAACTACTACCATATTTATAATTTGAAATCTTAGTGCCTAAGTATATGGAGGGAAATGCATCTGATTCTCCTAAATTAGTGATAAAAGTGCCAGTGTAAAAACCATGCAAGTTACTGAATATAAAATCTGTTCAAATCATTTGTGTATATTCTTAAAATTTAATTATACTATCAATTATTAAATATTTCCAATTTTAAAGTATTTACATTGAATCGAAACAAAACAGTTCCTTTATCTGGATCTTTTAGCTTTGATGCACAGTAACTAAAATAATGACTATTGTTTTAATACCCTTAGTTGCTGCCTTTTATGAGGGTATCACGAAGTTTTAAAATGTATTTTTTAAGGTTAGCCTTTAACTAGTTTAGTTTGCAATTGGTTAGTGTATATTTTGTGTAGTTGTGTTCATTAGTTTGCTTCTGTATTTTTTAAGAGCTCTTAAAAGCTTGGCTTTTTCTGTTTCTCATCACTTAATATCTTTGTATGGAACCCAAGTAATTTATTCATTAATATGAAATGTTGATATTATGTGACTCAGATCTTGGGTTTTAACATTTCTAGCATGAGTTGAACTATGATATAATGTACTGATGAAATTTAATTGAACTATCCTTGACTAGAAACACTGACATTTTAAATGTTGGTGTTTTTCCTAGTTTTAGAAATCCTGGTATAAAAAGAGTGTAATCACACCACATAAATTTTCTTTAGATGATGTGCGGAAGAAACTGATTGAGAGAATTCAGGAGTAACTGTGGGGAGAAACATTTTGATCACTGATATGCTTTAGAACTACCAAATTAATTACATTGAAGGTAGTCAAATAAAATAGATCACCCCACCACAGTCACTGCATAGAAGGCGGTTAAGTTTGACATAAGACATGTTGGATGTTATAATAACAAATATTGTACTAATTTAGTCTCTCAGGAAAAGAAAATAAATTATTTTGTTGAAAATATTTGGTTTTATTTTTTACATTTGTATTAGTTTATAACTTGAAGAGTCACTCATGTCAGAAAACCAAATTTCAGCCCTGGCTGGTTTGGCTCAGTGGATAGAGCATCTACCTGCAGACTGAAGGGTCCCAGGTTCAATTCCAGTCAAGGATACATGCCCTGGTAGCTCGCTCAATCCCCAGTAGGGGGCCTCCAGGAAGAAGCCAATCAATGATTCTCATTGATGTTTCCATCTCTTTTCCTCTCCCTTCCTTTCTGAAATCAATAAAAACGTGTTTTAAAAAAAGAAAACCAAATTTCATTTAACTGCTAAAAACTGGTGCTAAGTTTTCAATTTCATTACAATTAACACATAAGTAAAAATGTTGGTAGACAAACCACTACCATTCAGATATCTTTGAATCTAACCTTACCTCCTTCACGATGAAACTTCTGCTCCCACTTTGTGCTGATCCAGGCAAACTAGAGTAAAAATTCTGGGGAAGCTTTGACATGATAGTGGTCAAAATGAAACATTAGTCCACTAACAAAAACCAAACATAAAAATTCTTTGAAATTTTGTTAATCATGACACCCTGTAGATAATTCTCAAATTGGTTGGTTGTCCCTTTCTATGGTATACATGCTAATGGACGGCTCTTATGTACTGTACTTCTGAATTACAACCTATGAAAACCTTATAAACTTAATATCACACAACACTTGTAGTGAAACTGATAAAAATGATGCTCCCATCATTTCTAATCCAAAAGAATTTGGCATATACTCAAACATTTTTAAAAAATAGAAAAAGCAGCATACAAGCATGGAACAGACCATCAAACCTCAGAGGGAAGGTAGGGAAGGGCAGGTGGGTGGGAAGAGATCAACCAATGAACTTGTATGCATATATGCATAACCCATGGACACAGACAATAGGGTGATAAAGGCCTGGGGTAGGGGGTAGGGACAAGCTAGAAGAGGTCAATGAGGGAAAAGTGGGGGGAGGGTATATGAATATTTTCAACAATAAAGAATATTTTTAAATAGAAAAAGTACTTTTTATAAAGGTGGTTGAAAACTACCTTCAATTATATCAGTGTTCTTCTCATTTGAATGGGAATTAATATTATTACTGAAATCCCAAATGTGGCTGTGGCTTTAAAGTATCAATCATACAGTGTGATATTGTTTAAAATTTGTCCTTTGCAATATTGAACATTTTAGAAGTAAAGGATTTATTAGCACTTGAGTTAAATGAATAAACTTAAAGCCTAATGAACTAAAAAAACAAAAACAAAACTGATCGTTTTTTTCTGTTTAAACTTAACATACACTGAGCCAAAGGACATTAAGGGGTTTCAAAAATTGCCAGCCCTGAGGCTCTAATCAAAACCCATGGAAGCTTCTGCTTAACTCCACACAAAGAACCCAAACAGCGACATGCCATGGTCTAAATGGGCTTGTGCATACCACTTTAAAAGAGATGAGCTAGCAAACGACAAAAAAAAACTGGCCATGCAGCCAAACACCACTGATCATAAACACCAAACTAATGCATACATAATAGCATCCCAGAAGAATTAACTGCTGCTATAGCAGACTGAAACAAGGCACCTTCAGGGGTCCATGGATATAACCCAACTCTGATCCAGAGACCCAATCAAGATGAGAATCAACGAAAAACAAGGACTTACTAAATTTAAATACTCTCATACTCTATCTGTAAACATAGGCTATTGCCACTGCCACATAAAGCTCTAAGATTCCAACAGTACTTCAAAGCCAATTTACTGACTTTCCAAAACACAAGGTAACCTTTCTGATCTCCTAATACCCAACCTCACAGAAAGGAAAACTGAGGCAGAGAATTTATGGATTTCAGGAAGTTCTACTTGTAGAAGTTATTAGGGCTAAGCATCAAGTAAAATTCAACACATTCCTAAGCACAGAATTCATCTCCACAGGTAGCTGAAAAGAATCAGAACAAATCAAAAGACAATGATTTAAATAAAGTTTATTTTTTAAAAAGGTTATTTTTAATTTTGCAAATGCCACGGTTTATAGGAGTGTATAGTGGTAACACATTTTTTTCTAACCATGCTTTTTACCTTCTGCACAGAGATAAAAACTTTTGTTAATCTCAATGGTATAAAACAGAGGTCAGCAAACTTTTTCTCCAAAAGTTCAGATAATAAATATTTTAGGCTTTACAAGCCACATAAGGTCTCTGTCATATATTCTTTATCAACCCTTTAAAAACATAAAATCCATTGTTAGCTTGCAGCATACAAAAACAGACTAGGCCAAATTTGCCTTGCAGGCAGTAATTTGCTGACCCCTGGTATAAAATATCTACTTTGTTTTGTTGGAGAAATTGCTCTCTTCAGACTTCTTGATAGTCTTGCCTGAAGGAGAAAGGCCTCATTTAAAATTGAATGTAATTTGTGACAAAAGTAGAAATGGAGAGGTCCTGCTTACTTTTGACTCTCCCAAGCAATTTTCCCACTCACTCAATTAATTTGTTGAGCACCTACTATGTACACTCTTAAATATCTTTGTGTTAACAGAGATTTCCAGTGTTTCTTCCTAAAAAGGCAGTTCCTCTAAACCTGTAGTTATCAGGTCTTTATACTCATGCTTTAGGGCAAATCAGGATAAAATCTCTACTAGCAATCAGGACGAATCTAGCTAACAATATCCTTGCACACAATATTGACACACCCTTCTTAAAATCACAACCTAGAGGAAAATGATAATTGTTACTTTAAAAAGATACTTCCTTTCCTCCTATAGGGTAAATTTTGTTTTTTAATTCTCAAATCTAGAACATCCATCAAATAATTTCTTCTCATTTTCCTAGTTTGTTGCCATGCAACATAAAGTCTGACTTTTCATTAGCTTTCTATTTGAGTCTTAAAACAATACATTTAGGAGTGAATAGTACTTCTGAAGCAATTTACACTCCCACATTTCATTTCAGAGAAGGAGTGATCATGATTCTGCTCCTTCAGGATAAAAACTGTAACTGTCAACTTTCTGAATATCCCTGCTGTTTACCCAAGGTGAGGGAAGCCTTTTGAAAGTGGCCGAAGGAACAAAGGACTTCAGTATTAAAATATAAAGGTTGCCCCCACTCCAGATCTTTGGTACTGATAACTATAACAATCTGAATACCCATACCACAGAAAGATGGCACATTTTGTAATTAGAAGTAAACAAAAGAGGAAATGCCTTGAGAAACCACTCTGCAATGTTCTCTCTTTTCTCTTAAATTACACCTGTGCACAACCAGTTCTCCCTCTGATCAGTTCACGAGGAGAAAGAATAGAGTTGGCCAAGGTTATCGCTTTCGTTCCCCTCTTTGTGTCCTTTTCTTTTCCTTTTCCTTGCGCTCCTGCTTGGCTAATTTGTCCTTCTCCCTCTGCAGCTTGTCCTGTTCCTTCTTCTTTTGGGACTCATCTCGAAGCGAGTCTCGCTCCAGTTTTCGGGCATTGAGGACATCTTCCATATTGGTGTTTCGGAACAGAACTATAATGAGTTAAGGGATTAGGGTAGAGGTCACACAGGCCCAGCTACTGCTCTCTCTCTTCAATCTTGCTGTTTACTCTCTACATGCTAAGTCTTGAATACTTTCTACCTATTGTTGTTGGGTTTTTTTTAATCCTTATGTTTATCTTTGGTCTAATGGGAAATCCTACAACTTCCATTACGAAAGTTAAAAACTAACCCTCAGAATAAAAATCTATTTCAGACTTATCTAAATCTAAATTATTTTCTGAAAATAAAATTTCATTCTAGAATAAGTACCTATATCATTCAGTGGCAGAATATTGTTGTAGTTTCTATGCTAGTTTTAGTGAACAGAGTATTAATACAAATGGCAACATTATTATGTACTTAGCACTGTTAAAATGCTTGAAGAGTAAAATAAGTTGTTTGATCTTATTATAGCAATTTGTTTTCCTAGATCACTAAAGCATTAATGAAACCATGTTCTGTTAACCACAAACTCTGAATTTATAAAATAGTAAGTTTAGCCACAGTTAAAAAATACCCAGCCAAAACTTTACCCTTCATTTCTTATGACTTTAAAAACATAACCTGTTACTACCAGACAAGCTCCTCTCTACTCTTAAAACAACTTTTTTCTGCCCTAACCAGTGTGGCTCCATGTTTAAAGTTTTGGCCCATGCACTGAAGGGTCTTGGGTTCAATTCCCGGTTAGGGGCACGTACCTAGGTTGCAGGTTCGATCCCCAACCCTAGTAGGGGCACATGCAGAAGGCAACCAACTGATGTGTCTCTCACATCAATTTTCTCTCTCTCTCTGCCTCTCTCTGTCTACCCCCCTCCACCCCCCCCTCGCCCCACTCCCTTCCACTCTAAAATCAAGGGAGAAAATATCCTCAGGTGAGGATTAAACAAA
The DNA here is from genome assembly GCA_004026665.1 of Murina feae. NCBI lineage: Eukaryota > Metazoa > Chordata > Mammalia > Chiroptera > Vespertilionidae > Murina > Murina feae. The sequence continues at coordinate 58,476 of PVJC01003865.1, read as the reverse complement.
AAAAACAAAACTTCTGCTTCAGTGCTTTAAAGTAAATGTCTCCCTAAAATACCCACTCCCCCAGATAGTCCACCACATTTCTCACCTTTATGAAGGGGGATTTCTAAATCCACGTTCTCTGGGAAGCTTCTCGTAAGTGATTCTGCCCTTAGGGACTTTCCTTAGCACATCTGTCTCAATCTGTCCATATCGGGTTGGGGAAAGTAGGTTAACAATTGTAATACTAATAAATAATAATACAAGAATAAACTCTGGCCCAGCCAATGTGGCTCAGTGGTTGAGCCTGGACCCATGCCCCAAGAGGTCACCGGTTCAATTCTGGTCAGGGCACATGCCCGGGTTTCCGGTTCCATCCCCAGCAGGGGGCGTGCAGAAGACATCCGATCAATGTTTCTCTCTCATCAATGTTTCTGTTTCACTCTCCCTTCCCCTCTCTCTGAACATTAATAAAAATGTATTTAAAAATAAATAAATAAACTCCGGCCCTGGCTGGTGTGGCTCAGTTGGTTGAAGGATCATCCCACAAACCAAAAGGTCTTGGGTTCACTTCCTGAACATGGTAAATACATACAAAAGTTGTGGGTTCAATCTAGATTGGGCCACATACAGGAGACAACTGGTCAATGTTTCTCTCACATCCATGTTTCTTTCCCTCCCTTCCTCTTGCTCTAAAATCAATAAAATCATACCCACAAGTGAGGATTAAAAAGAAGAATGAACTGTTTTGAGTACTGACAACTGTAAACCTACTTTTGCCTACCCCTGTGTTTTTAGCTTAAAAGCATTTGGTATTTGTGCTCTCTTTCCAACAAATAAGATCTCTGAGGACAAAGACCAAAACTTCAATATTATTTTAACTGCTTTCACAGTGCTGGGAAGCCAGTGCTATATCCAGAGAATACAGGTTCTGATTTTCCCTTAGAAATCCTTTGTCTAAGCTAACCCCTCACAGTACATATTAACATGTCTTCTTTGGGGCAAGTTCTTGCTAAATTGACCACTTAGGGCTGTACTAGAAATGGGGCCCACAAAGCTTGCCTGACAGGAAAGCCCTCAGCAATGAGAGCAAAATAAAAACTGATCCTCCAGAGGATCCTGTGGAGAAGCACGTGCGGATGGACATAGAGAAGGATACGTTTGTCAGAACCGATGTTCATTGTGGTGGCACCTGAATCATCCTTCTCATCGGCTTCGGTAAGTGATGTTAAGCAAAATCGGATGGAAAACAAAGGTTAACACATCCCAACCCAACAATAAGAAAACATTCAATAAACTGATGGGTAGGAAAGGCACAATGAATGGAAGGACACTGTCAGGGAAGTGGTAATAACCCAGGAGTGTCACCTTTAGAAGTCTCAACTTAGGGAAGATTGTTCAGAGCTTCACAAGATTCTTATCTCTTGGAGGCTGAAGAGAAGCTTAAGCTGGTGTGAGAGGACTGCCACGTCCCCTGGAAGCAAGGGGATGAAGAGAGGACCTCTAAAACAGTGGTTCTCAAAGTGTGGTTCCGCCCTGACCCGTTTGGCTTAGGGGATAGAGCGTCGGCCTGCTGACTGAAGGGTCCCAGGTTCGATTCCGGTCAAGGGCATGTACCTTGGGTGCAGGCACATCCCCAGTAGGGGGTGTGCTGGAGGCAGCTAATCCATGTTTCTCTCTCATTGATGTTTCTGTCTATCCCTCTCCCTTCCTCTCTGTAAAAAATCAATAAAATATGTATATATATTTAAAAAGTGTTGTTCCCAGAACTCCCTGGAAACTTGGTAGGAATGCACTGTCTTGGATCTGACTCTGGATCTACTAAATCAGAAACTCTGGGAGGTAGAGCCCAGTAATCTGTGTTTTAACAAGTCCCCCAGAAAATCACTGCTTAAAACACTCTCTTATAGCCCAAGAAATGAGATTTTGTCATTGGAACCATAGCACTGCCAACCCTACCAAGAAAAATCATGAAGAAAAACTAGAAGAGAAGTTGACCCAAAAAGAGCCTGAGAATTCTTTCCTAAACTCATGATTAGGCGCTGACACTTCTGGTGTGATGTCCACTCCATTCAAGAGGGCTCAGTAAACCTGAGCTTTTCCTAAACAAATGTCAAAGTCACGGGGAACCAAACCTGCTCCTACTAGCAACACTTTCTTTTCACACAGTATCCACTCAAATTACAGGTTTCTCCTGGTGTTACTCGCGGGTTCAGTCTAACTTTTAACTATGTGGTCATTGGAATTTTTTAAGATTCAAATGAAACTGCTCCAAATTTGGGAATCCTTTACTCCAAAATATCCAGGTTCTAGTCCTGGTTTTCCCACTAACTACATGAATGTCTCTGATCACCCATCCATCTGTCGGGCATCAGTTTCCTTATCAACTGTGAAAGAAATAAAGACTATAAAGGAACATGCAACTTTCTGTGCAGTAAGTTACATGGTACTTCACAGGGAAGTAAAGAGCCACAGCTATATCTTATTTCCTAATAACACAATATAAATGGTCCATTATTAAGGCATTATTTGTTTTACACTGAAGTTTTCAGAAACATACTCACTATGTGATAAAAAAAAAAAAAAAAGTAAGTCTGGTGTCAGCTATTCCAACTTCATTCCTCGCTCACAAAAGGCCACAGATCACTGCCATTTTAGAGAAAATTAAGCTGCAGAGGGGGATTGGCAGCCTCCCAAAGCTCATAATAAACCAGTAAATGCTTCTGGCTTGAGCCACAGGAAATGGTGCTGAGACTCCAAAAAGGATATTCTTCTTCATCTGTCACATCAGCATACTGGGCCAGGAGGGCAGCTTTCCTCTGCTTCTCCTCTTCTGACACCATCCTGGGCTTCACCACAATCTGTGCCTGTTTCTCAATTAGGGTAGCAATGGCCTGTACCTCGTCTGGGAGGTGGTGGAAGGGGAGAGAGGGACAACAAGGTTGTATGTGAGAAAAAACAAGCTCACCAAACCACTAGTCCACCCAGGTAGTGCTTGGAGTAAAGGCAATGGCATCTGCTGACTCCTTGGAGCCCTGGGGTTCAAAGAAGGTGCCAAGGAGAAAGGCAAGGAAAGGGCATGCAGGCCAGGCTTTAGGTCTTGTATCTGTCTTCAATCAGAGCAGCCCTGCTTTTACTTTTATCTTATATATTAAAGTTCTGCTGCTTTAAAAAAAGAGGTCAAAAAGCACTATATTAACACCAAGGAAATTAAGCCTCTAAACATGCATCTTTCTCCCCTCTCAACCCAGAAACCTCAGAAGGAATCTAGAATCAACTTAAGCTGGTCCCTTTCATGACGATAATTACGACAGGTGAAGTTCTTGGATTATATTAAAAGAAGATCAACTATTATATTCTCCATTCTCAAAGAAGGAGGCAATTTGTCAAGTAGTGGTTCTCATGCTTGGTTACATATTAGAATCATCGGAGTGGAATTGGATAGTATTATGCTAAGCGAAATAAGCCAGTTGGAGAAAGATAAATATCACACGATCTCACTCATATGTGGGATATAATGATCAACATAAACTGATGAACAAAAATAGATCCAGAGACAAATAGCAGGGGAGGTGCAGGGGTTAGAGATCGACCAAAGGACTTGTATGTATGCATATTAGCATAACCAATGGACACAGACACTGAGGTGGTGGGGGCTTGCCCTCCGTCCCAGGTGGGAATGGCTGGGAGGAGGTTAACTGGGGGAAAAGGAGACATATGTAAAACTTTAGACAATTAAAAAAAAAAAAAAAGAATCACCTGGGGAAGCTTTTAAAAAAATACCAACACCTGGACTCAACGCCAAAGACGTTTATATAACTGGTTCATGGTGTGGAACAGGCACTAGCATTTTTAAAAGTAAATCAAGTGATGCTAAAATACAGCCAAGACTGAGAAGTACTAGTGTAGATAGTTTAGGATAGATTTTCTTTAAGATCGCCTTTAATTATTTGAGTTTTCTGCATCCTAATGCTGAATAAATTCACTCACTTCTTTTTCATTTTAAAGCATTAAGGGTTTCGCTGAATAAAGCAAAAGACCAATCACAATTTGTGTTATGAAATGAGACTATAAAAAAGGTGATCCTATGTCTGTAATGCAAATCTACAAGGGGCAGTGGAAAGAGGGTTAAAAAGAAAAAACTATAATGAAGATAACTGTGGTCAGCTGAAGTGAAAAAGTAGAAAAGGGAAAAGAAAACAAATATTCAGTTAAAAAGTTAATGCTGTCTGCCAGATTAACTACCTTAGGGAAAATGAGTATTCAATGGAGAAAACTAAAAACTCTCTCCCGACAGCTGTATAGTAAAGGTTACTGGAAAACACAATAGAGGCTCGACATCAGAACTACCTTCTTTTTTCACTTTGGTGACAACATTCTGAGTTTCTGACCATCGTTCCACAATCTCCTTGCATATGGTAAGAAGAGAATCTTCTTCCTGGGTGGAAAAGTAGACCGATTAATTAATTTCCTAGAGAACCCTCAACCTGAGCAAAGCCTATGCAGAGGGCACAATTGGTGATGAGAAGAAACCACGAAGAGGGCTTGGGAACCACAGAACAGAGAGTATGTTTCTTTTTCGCGGCGCTGGACACGGAAGTAATCCTGTGTGTGCCTCCCAGAATCCACACCTGCCAGATCAAGGGCATCCCCTTCATCCTGCCCAGATCCAGAGGAAAGGATCCCCACCAACTCAGGGCAGTCCTCCTCACTCTTTTGGAGCAAAAACCTACTGACTAAGTCAAAACCTTTCTCCTCTGAAATCTTCTTTGGTCAATATATCCAACTCAGTACACTCTCCAAGGTTTATCACTTTCACGCCAAGAGACTGTTAATAGTCTAAGGCAAATTCATGCCTGTCTTTACCGGCAGACATACAGCTCCAAATAATGACACCACGAAGAAGGGGAAAAAAGCAGGTCAAGAAGTTGGTACCAATAGGTACCCAAGTTACTTCAACTTCTTTTTCATAAAGTCTCTAGAAACTTCCCAGCTGGAAATAAAAACTACCTTAAATCGCTTACCTCCTCCTCTTTCCCTCTATAACCTTTAAGGTCAAGGTTGTATTTCCACGGACCTTATGAGCTGCATCACAAGCTGTGTTAAGACTTTCCCCAAAATTAAGTCCGTCGTTCTCACCAGAGCATGCTCTGGGGTCCTTGCCAGAAGGTCCCGGGACAGCGGCATTAGTGTTCTATTTCAACCATGTACCTCATCCATAAACTACCCTTTTGCCAAGTCAAGTGTTAGTAGAGACGAAGGGGAAAGAAACGCCCGGGAAGAGCTGACAATGTGGTGACCGACTTCCGAAACACAGCTGAAAGCGCGCGTTTCTGAACCCTTGAATCTGCCTCTACGAGGCTACTAGTGAGTGCCAAGTTTATCTTCCTTTTTTAAAACTCTGATCTTTTATTCCAACTCCAACTCACTGCCCACCACCAAACACAATGACCACTGCATTTGTAAACACTATAAAGGATAAAGCACAACGTTTGCTTCAGTTCTGCCGAGGCATGAAAAGACCTCTCCCGAGAGCTTACCTTTTTTGGGCTCCTACCCTCAAAACAGGAACCCAGGGAGGCCTTTGTCAGGGGCCAGTGCTGGGCACGGCCTCCTCCAGGACAGACTCCCCAGGCGCTTCACTCCCCCCTCGGCACGTTGTCCACCGATGGGAAGGAAGCTGGTCGTTAGGTGTTTATGATAAAACTCCGATTTAGACCTTTCCCGCGCCTTCCGAACACTCACCCGCAGGCATCCGAAAGAGCCTGGTCCCCAGGAATAAGGGAAAGCCATTCTAAGAACCTATAACCTTCCTGGTTTCCCAAACCCTGGAGAGGGGGTAACCCCCTTCCCCATGGTCCAGAACTCGAGAAGAGGAGTCCTCTCCCAGGGAAGACCCACCAGTCCTCCGGGACACAAAGTCCCGACCGGGGCAGCCAGAAATGAGTTGGGGCTTCTCACCAGGAAAGCAGAGAGAATACCCTGCAGAGCGTCCAGCTTCTCTTCTTCCTCCTCCTCCTGCAGGACACCCAGGATGTAGGCGCCGTAAACAGCGCGGTCCACTCCCAGCGTCTCCAACCGTCCATCTAGCCAGGATCCGAAGCAGCTGCCCTCACCACTGCCTTCGCCGGAGGCAGGTGCGTCCACTTCACTGGGCGCCGCCATCTTGGGGTCAGGGTCCTGCCAACCCCGAGGGCGCCCAGCGCAGTGCCTGACGGGCCGCGCCGCGGGCGCACTGCGCATGCTCACAAAGGAAACTCGCGCTCCTGCGCGTGGAGCGTCAAAGTCCGTGGTTGCATAGCGACTCGCCTTGGCGTTTGCTAATTTCTGCCAGGGGTCCTCAAACTACTGCCGGGGGGCCACATGCGGCCGGGAGGACATTTATCCGGCCTGCGGGGTGTTTTTGCCTCCTTGTGTTTTTTTATTTCAAAGTAAGATATGTGCAGTGTGCATAGGAATTTGTTCATAGTTTTTTTTTTTAACTATAGTCCAGCCCTCCAACGTCTGAGGGACAGTGAACTGGCCCCCTGTTTAAAAAGTTTGAGGACCCCTGGAGCGCATCTTGGCCCACAGTGTCAGGTCGGTCTGTCTCAGGCGGGGATTCTTAGCAGGTTTTTCTACAGTTAGGGAAGTTCAGAGAGATTCGGTCCCTTGGCCAAAGTCAAGCAGCTAATATCTAAACAGGAGTGGAACCCAGCTTTGATTCCAGCGCTTCGGCCCACCTCACCCTCCCACGCCCCTTGCAATCTGCTCCCCTAACAAGATTCAGGTTTCAGGAGACCTGCCCTGATGCCTGCCACCTGTTTTAAGACCACGCCAGTGTGTTGCGATGGCTTCTCTGCACGTAACATGGTGTGTTTAACGCAGAACCCGTCCTATAGTGGGTGCTCAATAAATGAACAGGCAGCCTCAAGTCATTTCTTTCTGTCATTCGACACTTTCTCCTTTGCCAGGCACTGTGCTGAGAGCTTTTGATGCATTATCTCTTGTAATCCTTCCAACAACCCTGAGGAGATGCTTTCATCATCCACTTATTGAAGATAAGGAAACTGAGACACAGTCACAACCACAGGGAACCTCACCAGAGATCAGAGCTTGGGAACGGCAGCCAGAGCCCTGCTGACTGCAAAACACCTGGCTCTGGGCCGAAACGAATTACCCAAGAACCTGGGTTGGCTTTCCCTGAACTACTGGCAGGTCACTGACCTGCCTCCTTCATTCACTAAATATTTATTGATTACCCCCAGCGTGTCATTGCTCTTAGGCACTGAAAATATAAAAATGAATGTCACCTAATCTCTGCTCTCAAAGGATCTCCAATCCAGTGGGAATAGACATGTTTAAACTAATGATGACAATAAAGTGAGATAATGTGTTAATAGAGCTTTTTCTAATGGAAGTTGTGGTATAATATCTAGGAGAAGATTAGGTTAAATCTGCCTGTTGGAGTAGGGTTGAAAGCTGTGAAAGTGGGGGATCCAGAAAGGCTTGCTAGTGGAGATGGGACTTACACTTTTTGAAGAATAAGAATTCTTTAGACAAAAAAACTGGAAGAGAAAAGAAATAGATCCATATACAGGGAGCTGTGTTCAAAGATCTTTTGGCTTGAGCAACAGAGTGCAGAGCAGGTAGAAGGTGTTCAGGGGACGGCAAGGAAGAGAAAAGGAGGGGCTTGTCTACCTTGCAAAGGGCCTCTTGAGAGAGTTTCTACTGGTATTATCATTGGTACTAGAGACCTGGTGCATGAAATTCATGCACTGCTGTGTGTGGGGGGGGTGTCCCTCAGCCCAGCCTGCACCCTCTCCAATCTGGGACTCTTTGAGGGACATCTGATTGCCTGTTTAAGCCTGATCCCTGTGGGCCTAACTGCTTGCCTGTCTGCCAGCCTGATCACCCCCTAACCACTCCCCTGCCAACCTGATCAATGCCTAACTGCTCCCCTGATGGCCTGATTGCCCCCAACTGCCCTCCCCTGCAGTCCTGGTCCCCCAACTGCCCTCCCCTGCAAGTCTGGTCACCTCAACTGCCCTCCCTTGCAGGTCTGGTCCCCTCAACTGCCCTCCCCTGCAGGCATGGCCCCCCCCCCAACTGCCTTCCCCTGCAGGCATGGTATCTCAAACTGCCCTCCCCTGAAGGCCTGGTCTCCCACAACTTCCTTCCCTACAGGCCTGATCCCCCCTCCCCCACAACTGCCCTCCACTGCAGGTCTGGTCGCCCCCAATGGCCCTCTGCAGGCCTGGTCCTCCCCAACTGCCCTGCAGGTGCAGTTGTCTCCAACTACCATCCCCTGCTGACCCAGTCACCCCTAACTGTCCTCCCTGCTAGTCCAATTACCCCTAACTGCCCTCCCCTGTTGGCCTGGTTACCCCTAACTGCCCTCCCCTGCTGGCCTAATCACCCACAACTGTCCTCCCCTGCAGGTCATCTTTGACCACATGGGGGCAGCCATTTTATGTGTTAGAGTGATGGTCAATTTGCATATTACCTCTTTATTATATAGGATAATTACAGACTCACTGGAAGTTGCAAAAAGAGTACATAGAGAGACCTGTATCTTCATCATCCTAAACACCTTCACCTAATTTTCCTCAGTGCTAATATCTATAGTACAATATCAGAATCAGGATATTGATATTGCTACAATGCACAAAGGTTTTTTGAAGTTATCACAAGCTTCTCACAAATCTGAAGGAGGTTCTCCAGCCCCTGCATTTTTTAAAAAAAACCCTCATTGGCTATTTTATTATAAAAGTAATTGCTCATGATTCAAAATTTTTCATACAGCTGGTCAAATGACAAAAAGCTTACAGAAAAATCAAAGTGGTTTTTACACTATAAAAAAAGGTGCTGTCACATTTACTAGTATAATTTTTAAAATATGCAAATTAAAATTCTAATGAGATACCATGTTTGCTTCTTAGCTCAAAATCGTATAGGGAAAATGTTGGAACAGGAAGTAAATTGATACAATCTTGTTGGAGAGCAATTTGAAAAGACCCAGAATTTCTACCTCTGTGAATTTATTATAATACATATGTTTGTGGGGAATGATATATTTATAAGGATATTCATTGATATTCATCGCAGTGATGCTTATTGTAGTGAAAGGACAGAAATAGTCTATATTCTATCTATCAGAGACTGGCTCGAAAGCCACAGAAAGCACATATTGTGAGGATATAAAAATGGAGGAACTCCTTAGGTACGGATGCATAACAAAACATAAGATACATTGTTAAGGAAAAAAGTGAGGCTCAGAACAGTGTGTAATTTCTGCTGCCATTTTTGTTTAAAAAGATGTACTTCGGAGATGGTAGAACTTGTTTTTAGAATGGGGGTGGAGATAAGGGAAAGTACTGCAAGATAACTTCTAGGTTTGGGGTTTGCGCAACTGAGTGTAACATTCACAGAGATGGGGAAGAGTGGGAGGGAGGGCAGTGGAAAAATGTTGTTTTGAACATGTTAAGAATGAGATGCCTATTAGATATCCATGGGGAAATGTCCAATAGGCACTTGAATATATAAGTCTAGAGATCAGTGGAGGGGTCAGAACTTGGGATAGAAATTCTGCAGGCACTAGCATACGGCTGAATTGTAAAGCCATGAAGTCGCATGAGGTTATCTAGACAGCGTTAACAGGGAAGAGAAGAGGGCCCAGGGCTAAGGGTAAAGCTTTGGCTACTCCAACATTTATAGGTGAAACAGTACCTTTGAATCCAGCAATGGAAATTGAGGAGGAGCCATTGAAGTGAGGTGGAAAAGGTAGGAATGGAAGCAAAAAGGAGAAAGTGTTCAAGGAGGAGGAGTCTGTTTTAGTGTTCTAAAAGTCGGATGGGATGAGAATACAAAAACAACCGTAGAATTTGGGACCATGGAAGTCACAGTTGACCTGCATAAGTGTAGTTTTATAGGAGAGGTGAGGATCAAAGCCTAATTCGATGAGGGGGAAAAGATGGGTGGTGAGAAATGGAGACACCTCTTTTGAAAAATTTTTGGTTGGCTGGATAAGTACAGAAAAGGGAGGGAGTCAAAGATGAGAAGATGACATGTGTATGAGAAATCTTCATTTAATCTGTACATGCTCTGTACGTGTTAGGCTTCTTTTGTTTTTTAAAATATATTTTATTGATTTTTTTACAGAGAGAAAGGGAGAGGGATAGAGAGTTACAAACATTGATGAGAGAGAAACATCGATCAGCTGCCTCTTGCACACTCCTTACTGGGGATGTGCCCGCAACCAGGGTACATGCCCTTGATTGGAATCGAACCCGGGACCCTTCAGTCCGCAGGCCGATGCTCTATCCACTGAGCCAAACCGGCTCGGGCTAGGCTTCTTTTATTATTTATCATCGAACTTCTAGGGGTTTCAAAGTAGCTTGTGTGAAGAATTAAGCTAGGGCCCAGCTTGCAGGCGGTGAAGGCTCAGAATATCTTCAGCCAATGAACAGACCAGAGAGAAAGCGGAAGAAAAAATACGAAGGGAGCTGGGGAGAATGTTGTCCTCCCAAGGCCACCGTAGCGCAGACTCAGCGCAGATACCGTTCTAGGGGCGGAGCCGAGAGGAAATTTAAAACGAAGCGGCGGCGGAGGCGCCCGGAGAGTGGGATCTGCTGTGGTAGCTCGTCCACGCCGGGCTCGGGGGCCGCGAGGCGCCCATGGGGTCCGCGATGGTAGCAGAGCGGCCTTGAAGCAGCAGCACGGAGGCCGAGAGAAGCCGAATACGCGGGGGAACCGGGAAAGGGGACGGATGCCGGGTCGGGGAGAAGGGGTAGGAAGGAAAGCAAAAAGGGGTCAAAGGAGTTGTCGAGGGGCCCCGCCAGCGTGGCTCCGTGGTGGAGCGTCCACCTGCGACCCGGGAGGCCCCCGCTGCATTCCTGGGCAGGGCACATGCCCGGGTTGCGGGCTTGGTCCCCGGTAGGGGGCGTGCAGGGGCGGCCGATGGAGGATTCTCATCGTTGATGTTTCTGTCTCTCCCTCTCCTTTCCTCTCTGAAATCAGTTGAAGAAAATGTGTTTTTTTTTTAAAGAGTTGTAGAGAGGATAACGGGTCTGGAAGTGGAGCGGAGAGATGCAGAAGCTGGGGAGGGTAGTGGGCCAGGAGGGGTCACAGGAGTTAAGTGGACAGAGCTCTAAAGGGGACGGAGGAACTGAGGTGACCATTGCCCGGAAGGCGTCTCCGGAGTTGAGCTGGGATGTGGGTAGGGATGGAGTTGAGTCTTGCTATTGCTGGTCCCCGCTTTGGGGACTGTGCGGGTTTGGGAGGGGAGGTGGAGATTGGGGGAGGGGGTGGCGGAAGGTCGTAGGCTAGTGAAGGTGGTTCAGCTGGGGTTTTTGTTGTAAAACATTTTTATTGTTTTTCTTTTGTTGTTGAATTTTAGAGCGAGAGGAAGGGAGAGGGTGAAAAGAAGGAAACATCGATGTGAGCGGAAGGAACATCGATGGGCTGCCTCCTGCACGCCCCCTACCGGGGATCGAGCCGGCAACCTGGGCGTGGGCCCTGACCGGGAATCACCGGCGACCAAAGGACGCCCAGCCTACCGAGCCGCACGGGCCAGGGCTGCTTCGGCTGTTTTGTCCTTCGTTTTCAGGGACCATTGCCTTGAGCTGGAGAGTTCGATGGCTGACAGTAGGCTCTGGGCTCCGGACCGAGGTAGGTAACAGGTCAAAACTTGGGATGCAAGGTCAAATATGCTACTTCTGCCCCAGAGCCTCTTGGGAGGAAAAGGTCAAGAGATGTTAGCCCTGTTGGGGTTTTTTAATTATTAGCGCGCTTGTGTGTGAGTGTTGTATGTGTTAATGGATGTCATGGACCATTTAGGAATTCACGGTAGAGGTAAACAAGAGCTTTCAGTCTGATATTATGAACAAGATTGGCAGACAGATGGGGAATCCTGGTTGAACAACCACGAATATTTAAACCCATAGTCATGGTTATTTTTACCATAAAATATTAAGTTTATCTTAAACACCCCCCCACTCAGTTATCTAACTATTTAGCTCCTGGTCACTTCCCTTGTACTCTCCTCCACTCTCTTTCAGCATCATCTAGTTGTAGTGCTGGAATGTGACAGGCTATTCGGTTTCTGCCTTTTCAACAGTAATACACCTCACAGAGGCTGTGGGTGAGAGCTGCTGGACTTACAGGACTCTCCCTTCTCTCAAGCCTCTCGCTTTGTTCTTCTTTGTTGTTGTTTCCTAGGGGCTCAGCTGGGAGTTTCCGGTTGTCTGAAAAAATGCCAGGAGAGCTCCCCCGATGCTCGGAGGCAGCAGCCCTTTTCTGGAAAGTCCTTTTACTTGGACCTGCCTGCCGGCAAGACTCTGCAGTTTTTGACAGAGACAATCCAGCAGCTGGGCGGGGTATGTAAGGCGCTTCTCCCCTGTGATCCCAGAGTTGTAGGGCAGGAGCTGGGGGAGAATTATACCTGTCTTCCAGGTGTTTTCAGTGGTATTGCGACATTTTTCCAAAGCAATTTTCCAGATAAGCCACTTTTTAAAATAAAGTTAATTTTTCCCCCCTGATTAAAAGAAAAACAATATCTGCTCATGTTAAGAGAATATAGAACTGCTGCAAGTGACAACCATCATTTTGATGTATTTGTTTTTTCCTGGAGTCTTTTTCTTTCGTAGCTTTACCGAGATACAGTTCACTCATTTGAAGTGAATAATTCAGTGGGTTGTTTTAATAGTCACAGAGATGGCCAAGTGTGATTAGGCAGTCAATTTTAGAATATTTTCATTACCCTAAAAAAGAAACTCAGACCCATGTCAGTCTCCCCATTTCCTCTTAATAGCCCAACCCTGGGTAACCTTTTATCTACTTCTGTGGTCTATCCTTTTTTTTGTTTTAATATATTTTATTGATTTTTTACAGGGAGGAAGGGAGAAGGATAGACATTTAGAAACATCGATGAGAGAGAAACACTGATCAGCTGCCTCCCACACACTCCCTACTGGGGATGTGCCCGCAACCAAGGTACATGCCCTTCACTGTAATCGAACCTGGGACCCCTGAGTCCGCAGACCGACGCTCTATCCACTGAGCCAAACCAGTTAGGGCTGTCCCTTTTTTTTTTTTTTTTTTTTTTTTTTTTTTTTTTTTTTTTTTTTTTTTTTTTTATGCTTATTTTCTGTGTAGCTATGATCACACTAGTAATTACATTTGTGTTACCAACTTTTTGCCCATAACCTTAAAAGATTAGCACTTTCCTATCATTATTGTTCCTCATATGCATTATTTGTAATGAGAATATAATATTCTTTTGAGTAGATTGTTAATTTACTTAACTTACCCTGTGGCCATTCAGATTATCTCTAAATCTGAGCTCTTACAAATAACACTGTGGTGAATAACTCCGGGTAAAGAGCATTTGCTGTGTTTGAGTCCTTTAAAACCTTTTTAAAGCAGATATATGTCATATGGTACTTTTAGGAAGGGTGGGCATGGACAGCTCTTGTGTTTACAAAGTAGGAGATAGTGCTTGGCCCAAGAGCGGTGGATCACTGGGGAAACTGCTTGAAGAGACTTAGAACGCAGAGGCTCTTCGCTGTCAATCTAACAGGAACTCAGGGGTGGAGAGACTCAGCAGTGGGGATGGACTGAATGACCATCACACACCCAAACTGGCCCCAAAATACATTTTGAACTTTTAGTCTTCCCTATCATTTAGCCTTTGCTATACAAAACAAACAAACAAACAAACAAACAAACAAACAAAAAACCACTCTAGGATTTGGCCTTAAAACAAGTTATTTCTCACTGTTCTCTGGGTTGGCTTGGTGGTTTCTCTTGCAGCTACATTTGGCTGGAGGGCCTGCAGGGCTGGAAGCACCAAGTTGATCTCACTCACACATCTGGAGTTGGTGCTGGCTGCCTCTGGCTTCTCATACGTGAGAAGCTTCTTACATGCATTGTATGAATGTGTACTGTCATGTGCATATACAGTAAGCTAGAGCAGCCAGTGTACTCAGCGGTCTTGGGGTTTTCCCGGAAGGTGAAGGGAGAAGCTCGAGGCCTCTTATGGCCTGGGCTGTAGAGCTCACACATGTTATTTACACCATTGTATTGGACAACAGGATCCTATTCAAGGGGATGAAGAATAGGCCTCTACCTCCTGATAGAAAGAACAGCAAAGTCACGTTGCAAATGGGTGGGTGCACTGGGATGGGAGGGATGTACAACCGTTAAACTGTCTACCAGCCCTGGCCGGTTCGGCTCAGTGGATACAGTGTTGACCTGCAGACTGAACGGTCCCGGGGATTAATTCTGGTCAAGGGCACGTACCTTGGTTGCAGGTTCCCTGGCCCTGGTTGGGGTTTGACATCAATGTTTCTCTCTCTCCCCCTCCCTTCCATCTCTCTCTCTGAAAAATCAATGGAAAAATATCCTCGGGTGAAGATTAACAAAAAACAAATAAAGTCATCTGTTATAAGCATTGCTACCCCAGCTTTTATATTTCAGGACGATGTCTACTTGGGGTCCCCGTGTAGAACTGCATTTGGTCTATTTAAAGACATTGATTCTGGAACTTCTAGCAGCCAAGATTTCCTCTCCAACCTCTCAGTATATTGATGATTCCACATCTGCCTTTGGTTTTCAGCCACCTCTGTGATCTGGTTTCAGGTAATTGAGGGTTTTCTAAGCAAAGAAGTAAGTTACATCGTGTCCAGCCGCAGGGAGGCGAAGGCAGAGAGCAGTGGGACAAGCCACAGAGGCTGCTCCAGCTCCAGCCCCAGCGAGGTCAGAGTGGAAACACCGTCCATGGCCGATCCAAAGGGCAGCCACACTAGGCCTTCACAGAAACCCGTAGACTTGGTAAGAACCTCGTGGAGCCCTAGCCAGTTTTTCCCAATGGTTAGAGCATCAGCCCTGCAGACTGAAGTGTCGCAGGTTTGATTCTCATCAAGGGCATGTACCTCAGTTGCAGGCTCAGTCCCTGACACTGGACAGGGCACCTGTGGGAGGCAACAATAGATGTGTCTCTCTTACATATTTATATAGGATAATCATTGCCCCTCTCCCACGGCTCTAGCATTTGTTTTTGCCATATCCCAGAAAGTAACAGAGGTACTCCTTCAAGCCATAACTTGAAAGGTTTTTTTAAATTGTGGTCAAATGTATATAAAAATATGCCGTTTTAACCATTTTAAGTGGACAGTTCATTGGCATTAATTATACTCACACTGTGGTGTAGCCATCACCACTTTTTTGTTTCCAAAACATCATCCCGCCCTGACTGGTGATCGATGTTTCTCTCTCATCTATGTTTCTAACTCCCTATCCCTCTCCCTTCCTCTCTGTAAAAAATCAATAAAATAATATTTTTAAAAAACACACCAAAAAACTATCATCCCAAATAGAAACTCTATAACCATTAAGCAATATCTTCCCATTTCCCTTCCCTACAATTTCTTTCTGTTTCTATGAATTTGCCCATTTTAGATACCTCATATCAGTGGAATCACTGATAATTTGTTCTTTTGTTTGTGGCTTACTTCACTTAGCATGCTTTCAGGGTCCATCCATGTTGCAGCATGGTTAAAATGGCAGCTCCAGTGTTGAGCGTCTGCCCCCTGGTGGTCAGTGCGCGTCATAGCGACCAGTCGGACGGTCGGACACTTAGCATTTTAGCCTTTTATGTACATAAATAGATTGTCCCTTTTTATGGGACTGCAGAGTCGGGTTCAGAAGCAGTAGGAGGGTCCTCTGAACCAGAGAGGGCTGTTGGAATTGGCCTACACTTATCAGTGGAGAGTGCGGAGACCCTTACAGGAAGTCTTAGAACATTTGTAACACTTTGATCTCTGGTGAATTCAGAATGCCCTTCTCCACCAGGGCCCAGGCCACAGCTACCCATGGATGATCTGAACTTGAGTGTGGCTCCGCCTTTACCTCCAAAAGTCTCTAGGCTCTCATTTTGGCCACTCCTGAGCTGTAGTTGCTCCCAGCTTTGCAAGACGTGACTCCTGGCCAGCACCTGCGTAAGCATCTGCTTTTGCACAGGTGGTTTGTGTAACATGTCTCTGCTCTTCTCTTCCTGTCAGGCACCTCTGAGCAGAGGGAAGGAGCTAGTGCAAAAGGCCATCCGAAATCAGGTGAGCCGAGGGTCCCAAGGTTCTTCTGAAGCACAAGTGACCCTCAGACAACACAGTTTGAATTGTGCAGATCCACGTACACGTGGGCTTTTTTTTCTTCTTCGGTAAATACCTGTATTGTCTTTGATCCGTGGCTGGGAGTGCGCGGGTGTGAATGGCCGACTGTATTCATTGATCTGTGCCATTGTATACAGGGGACTTGAGTAGCCGTGGGTTTTGGTATCTGTGGGAAGTCATGGAACCAATCCCCAATGAATACCAAGGGACAGGTTTTTGGAGAGTCAGAAGTTATGTGTGGATTTTCAACTAGACGGGTCAGAACCCCTTATTTCTGTATTACTCAAGGGTCAACTCTACTAACAGAACACACAGCCTATGGATGTATTGTTGTGTCCTTCTTACAGATGAAGAAGTGGAGCTCAGAGAAGTTAAGGGATTTGTCTGGAGTCGCCTAGGGTGAGGGTAGAGCCAGGATTTGACTCCTTGATTTTTCTGATTCAGAGTCTACCAGGAGAATCTTGGAGGGATGCTGTGGGATGTGAAGCTAGACTTTGTAAATCTATTTTCTTAAAGATTTTTAAAATTTATTTATTGACTTTAGAGAGAGAGGAAGGGTGGAAAGGGGTGAGAGAAATAAACATCGATTTGTTGATCCACTTACTGATGCATTCATTGGTTGATTCTTGTATGTGCTCTGACCGGGGATCGAACCCACAGCCTTGGCGTATGGAGACAATATAACAAACTGACCTACCTAGCCAGAGCCAGACTGTAAACCTATTACAAAGTAGCTGTTTATACTTTTTGTGAGAACCCAGAACCATTCGAGTTAAGTGGCAGGAGAAGAATTAATTAACGTGATCTTATGCGAGGAGTCGGTAAAGCGATGAGGATGGATGCGTTGGCTGTGATGACGGAGGGTGATGTCAGATTTGGGCAGCAGGGCAGGAAGGGTGTGGCCAGCATAGCTTCCTGCTGGATGAGGGTGATTGTCACTCGTACTTATTACTGTGAGCTTTCTTCACAGAGGCCCTCCCAACAAGCAGCTCTCTTGTAAGCATACGTTCCTTCCCGGTCACAAGGTGGCTGGAGCAGAGTGTGCAGGTAGACCAGCACTCCATCCCTTGCAGATGTGGCCAGCCCATGTGGAGGGGTGGGGTAGACTCTTCCCCACTACATCCCTCCACGCGGATGACCCAGAGCTCCCAGAAGCCGGGACAACCCGTCCCTGTAGTATTCAGGCCCTGTGGCGGCTCCTGCCCCTGCCCCTGCTCCTGCCCCTGCCTGACTCTGCTTTGTCTTTCCAGGGGAGCAGCAGCGGAGGAGGCAGCGGGAGCCCCAGCAGCCTCCTGACCAATGCCCACTCCTGGGGAGTGAAGATTCTGCATGTGGACGGTACCCTTTCTGCCCAGGGCTCCTGTGGGGGGTGGAGTTGGTGACTGACGGGAACTTCTGCTTTTAGAGGGATCGGGGTTGGAACCTGGCTGGAAGCCAGGCGTGCTCAGTTTCTCTGTTGATCCACAAAGGTGGGAGGGTGTGGAGACCAGCTGTAACAATAGCAGAGTGTATGTACGAGAAGGTGCTATCCTGTTTATCCCGCTCAACTGCACGCCTCAATCGAACGTAGTAATCTTGTTTTTCAAATAAGGAAATAACCCTAATATCCATGACCAATTACTGGGTATTTACTCTGTGCTAGGAATTAGCCTCATTTAATCCTCACCACAGTCCTCTGCCTCGTGTACTGATGAGAAGATTGGGCCTTCGGGGGATTAAGTACATTATCCGTAGCCTCACCAGGAGTGAGGGAGTGAGTAGTGTGATCCACATTCCAGCCTGGTTTGGCCCGACTAAACTTCATGCTCTTTTCTGCTTTGTGGGGTTGCCTCCCACCTCTTTGCAGGTTGTAATAAATTTGCACCAGAACAGCTGTCCCGAGTGGGCTGGCAGTGACTGGCCCTCCTATCCAGCTCCACTGCACATGGCTTTTCTCTGGTCCTTAAAGGGGACTGGTCCAGATCCAGCCTGAGATCTACCAGAGAGATAGAAAATCAATAAACTGCCCCGGACGGGTGCTAAGTGGTTAGAGCGTCAGCCCATGGACTGAAGAGTCTCGGGTTTGATTCCGGGTCAAGGGCATGTACCTTGGTTGCAGGCTGGATCCCTGGCCCCAGTCAGGGCGTATGCAGGAGGCAAGCAATCTATGTCTCTCTCTCTCTTCCCCCTCCACTCTCTAAAAAACAAAAAATAAAACCAATGAGCATGTCCTCCTCGGATGAGGCTTTTAAGAAAAGGAGCTGAATTCAGTGCCACAGAAGAGCATGAATCCAGCTTAGGTCCTTTTCCAGGACAGAGGACCCAGCCATTTCTTTTGTCGCAGGTGCAAAGGTGACATGTAGCCAGAAGGTGGCAGGCAAGGCTGGTGTGATCCAGTGTGCCAGGCCTGGTGAGACTAGGCCCCGGGAAGGGGCTTTGCTGGGGAAATGAGGAGTGGAAACCTCTAGCCACGACCCTCTGTTTTCTCCACAGAAATGATGGTGCGCGTGCAGCAGCTCTCTCTAGATGCCTTATGTGTGAAGAAGCAAGGACCAGAGAAGCCAGAGGTAGGTCATCCTGCTGAACTGAAGGCAAATGGACGGTTTGCAAACCGTGGACAGCTTTAGTAAGTCTGTGGCCCACCCAAGCCCCCTGTCCCTGGCCATTCTGGAAAAGGTAAGAGGGGTGCAGGCTCGTTTAGCTCCCCGCACCACCCCCCTCCCCGGGGTGCTTAGCCTGCCCTCTTCTCCCTGCAGGTCCCCCGTGATTCACTAGGCGTTCAGGGCCTCCTGGCCTACAGAAACCATAACTGCCCACGGCTGACCAGGCTGCCTTTCTGGGGACATCGCTTGGCCTGGGAATGAGCCTACAGATAGCAGGGGCGGGGGCAGGGGTGGAAGGTGTGGTTTGCAATAGCTGCCATCGTCCAAATTCTGGTTCTGGCTTTTCCTTCCTTTGCTGGAGTTAGAAGTGTGTGTCTCATATCCAGAGAGCCCGGACCAACTTAAAGGCACAGAGCTTTCACCGGCCGGAATCTGAGGAAGGACTAAGCCCTGCAGGTCCACTCAGGGCCTGGCACCTAGGAGCAGCCCAAGGGCAGGGGCAGACCACATGCACACCCAGTGGAGCACTCAGCCTCGGCGCCCCTTGCCCCGCACCCTCTGGTCTAGGGGTCTCTGGGAAGCATAGGTGGTGATGATAAATAGATTTGCGTTGTCACAGTTGGAAAAGGGATACGGTGAAAGTCTCCACCTTCTGTTCCCAGCCACCGCCCTCCTCGAGATAAACGGTGCGAACAGTTCGCCAAGTATCCTTCCAGGACTCCGCGCACGGACAGAAATTCTCCGTTATGCAGTATTTTTACTTGGCTTCGTTCACTTAATAATCTTTTGTGTAGATGCGTGGGGGTCTTTTGGAGTGAGTTCTGGGCACCGGCTGCTGGTAGGGGAGGGGACGTGGAAGGCTGCTTTGGGTGTCTTTGCCCTGGATGTTTGCGGGAGGAGGTCTGCAGTCATGGACTCACTGGTTGTCTCATTTGCCCCATCCCCAACCCTAAATGATTCCTTGTTTTTTTTTCCATTTTAGTTTTTACTATTAGCTTTGTTTAACCTTGGCCTAAATGCTGGTTCTGACCACCAGTCAGGGGGCACAGGAAAGCAAAAGGCATTGTCTTCACCCTTGTCCTGTAAGCTGACCTGCAATGGCAGCATGCCTGGATGGCCTGGATTCACCTTACCAGCTGCCATTTATTTACTTATTTATTTATTTTCATTTCAGAGAAGAAGGGAAAGAGAGGTAGAAACATCAGTGATGAGCGGGAACCATTGATTGGCTGCCTCCTGCACGCCCCCTACTGGGGATCGAGCCCACTAGGGGGCGTGCCCTGACCGGGGATTGAACCGGGATGTCCTGTCCTGGTTCAGAGGTCGGTGCTCAAGCACTGAGCTACACCGGCTGGGCAGCTGCCATTGAGCACCCATCCCTGCTCCTTTGTGCCACATCCAAGGGGGTGGTGAGCGCTCCTCACATCACAGGCCTGTGGGGCCCCACAGCTCTTGCTGTTGCTCTGGCCTGCGTTCCCTCCACAGTCAGCTTGAGATTCGCACACAATGCTCACCACTCATTGTGTCCCTGGGGAGGCGGAGGGAGCCGCTGCACTCAGGTCAGTTCTAGCTCAGAACCCAGCTGACAACAGGAAGCAAAGTGGGGCAGACTCAGCAACGCAGCTCACCAGCCCGGTTCCCCGACCCCCTTAACCTATTTTCCCTTTCCATTTAGGGAACGTGTCCCACAGAGTCAAGAACACGGAAAGGTCAGTGTGGGAGCTGTTCCTCATCTAATTGCAGTCCCTCCCTTCCTAAATGCTTCCCTGCGACTCCCTCTGTGGCAGCATCTGCTCACTTCTCTGCGGCAGGAAGCAAGTCCAGGTCGCGTTGTCCCATCGTGTTCCCAGGGCCTGGGCTCTGGAGAGGACAGTGGCAGAGGAGGCGCATCCATGAGCACATCTAGAGCCGCGGGGCTGGGGCTCCTCCTGAGAGCCAAGACCCCATGCGGCCACGCTGGCTCCTGCGTCCTCTGGCTGTTCCTGCCGTCCATTGAAGTTCCCCATCCTTTTCCTCTGATTCAGTGTGGAGTGGGCAGCTGAACAGCTGCCTCCCACTCTGAGAAATGCCAGCTCCTGAAACTGACAAACAGGCAGATTGACAGGCCCGGCTCCCAGCTCCTCTTGGACAGCAGGAGGGCTTCTGGATGTTTCTCCCGAAGATGCTCTTTAAGTGGCATTTATTCGAGCACAGGCAGGAGCTAAGGAAAGTCACTTGGCACCTCTCGTGTTCGAAATTCAAGGAAACCTGTGGGGGAATTGACTTTAATAACTGTCTCAGTTAATTAGACAAGGACTCGCCCCGAAAGAGGTAATTACTGGGAGAAAGGCAGCTTTTTTTGCTTGGGCGCTGGTGGCCTCTTTGAATGGGTCTTGAAGCTGTGAGGTGCTCTCCTCTTTGGAGATTTGGTGGCTGTTTCAGTGGCTTTGGAGATTCTGCCCAGGCTTCCAGCCCCTTTGGCAGGACTCTGGTCACCCTGGGAGGGTAGAACTGGTTCTCGATGCCTATGAGATTTGGTGCCCTGTGCAGCTAACTAGCCAGGAGAGGATGAATCTCTGATTAACTGACTCCAAATTTGTCCTCCCTGAACCCCTTTGCCCTGTTTCGTTCATGAACCAGATTCCACCTTTGATGTGTTTTTTTTTTTTATCATCCTGCTAAGATCTCTAAACACTCTTTAGTTCTCGCCCTTTCTGCTCCTCCCTGCCCCCTCCCCTGCCCCAAAATAAACCAGGGTCCTCATGGGGAATTCTGCTGGGAGTGTTTGCAGGCCCCTCAGGATTCTGACCCCGGGAGGAAAGGTCTGGGAAGCATTTAGCAGAAAGCAGGGGGTGGATCTCTCCCGCTCAGCTTGGTTTCTGGTGGTCGGTTACAGCCTCCAGAAGCCACATGCAGGAGGCTGCTCTGTCCTGCGGAGGGAGGGCATGCCTGGACCCCCGACACCCTGCAGCCTCTGCCCACAATAGTGGAACTCTTTCTCCCAGGGCGGAGGCTGGGAGAGAGGGGAGTAGTGCCTCATGTCTCCCAAAGGAAAAGGTGCACCTTGGGCAGCACGTGTTCCAGCTCTGAGAGGCCCTTCGGCACTTCCTGTGTGTGCCTCGCGAGCCCTGCACTGGAGCAGACAGGTGGCTGATGTGTGCTCTCTTCCTTTCCAGTGGCCAGACTGAAGGCACCGTTCCTCAAAATCGAAGATGAGAGCAGGTGAGTGGGGCCTCCTTCCTCACCCCTCACCCCCACCGGGCCCACACGGAGGCCAGGTCCCAAGCTGACGTGGGGTCATGGAGCCCCTCAGCCCTGCACCCGTGTCTTCCCAGAAGCCACTTTCTCCCGTCGTGGAGAAGTCTCACATAGGTCAGGGGGAGCCTCTGAGGGTGCACTGCACAGCTGGCACTCCCCTTGGTATGAGTCGGAGGTTAATGATCCTGTGTGTGAATTACCTCCTCCTAATGCTCTGCTTTTATGATCTCGTGACGGCCCAGCCAGGCTGTTACTCCTAGGTGTATGCTGACACTTGCTATCGAATGGTTGTTAGACCCAGTGCAGGGCCAGTGCGGTCACCTCGGCTGACGTGAGGTGCTTGGGGTGGTGCTGGGATTCCCTTGCACTTGAAACCCTTCTGTTTTGCTGTGCAGGGTCCTCTCCTGGCACATGCCATCTCATGACAGCTCTCAGTGGGAGAGAGTCCATCTTCCTAGTGGGGAAACTGAGGTCAGAGAAAGGAAGGACTTACACATTTCCGCTTTATTAATGAGCCTTAGCTGAGACTAGCCTTCAGGTGTCCTAACTGTCAAGAAACCAAATGGAGGACACCCTCTCCACTCTGTCCTGTCCACTGTTGGGCCCCTTTTTACCTGGAGCAGGAGAGTCCATTGATGATAACCCGATGAGCTATTAGCCACCTGGGCTATCACTGACTCTTCAGTAAGTACTAGGTCAACATCCATGTGAATGTATAATTCTCTCTAAAGAAAGGGGTTTTGAAAAAAGAAAAAGCTCATCTGGACCTGGGACCAGAATTTTCTGGGCCCCTCAGCCTCAGGCAGGGCAGCTGGAGACCCAGCCCTGGGAGCCTGGCATGCCTGCCCACCCTCCAGGCCCCTGCACACAGTGCAGACGTGGCTTTGGTGGCCCAGAAATGGGTGGAAAGAACACAGGGATGGCAATGAGGTGCTGTCTTGTCCATTTCCGGTAGATGGGGTCCGTGTCTGTCAATCCAGCCCCTTCACAAGCAGTTAAATAGAATAGTCATGACTCATAGACGGCAGCCGAGAGACACTGTCAGTGCCTCAGGATCTCTCCCTGCACGTGGCAGGCACAGGTGATGCCAGTCACTGGAGAGGGTACACGTACCTGTGTATCCCTGGCATCATAAGCAACAGAGGAGACCAGGCGGAGCTGCGGTTTCTTGTGATTCTTTTGATGTGCAGTTCTGAGCCTTTCCAACCTCAGTGTCCCAGCCTCCTAAGCAGGAACAGAACAACTTTGAAGATAAAGAAATGGGGTACCAGGGCTGTGAAGGGCACCCTTTTCCCTTTAAGGGTCCAAGAACTCTGTTAATGCACTTCTGAGGCCACAGGGCGCTCACTATACCACCCAGGAACCATGGCCTGTGCTCCCGGCAGCCTCCTGGAGCTACAGGCCATGGCACCAAACACGGGGTGCCTGAAGCTGTATCTCACGGGGTTTGCTGAGTATCCACACATGATCAGATCTGGCTCCGAGCTTGTATGTGAGCGACCTGAGGCAGAGCACCAAAACCACCCCGTATCCTGACTACCCGGAACCTGCACTGGCCTCCTTTTTGTGCAGAACGCTCCCTTGCAGAGGGTGCCAAGGAGCAGCCCAGAGCAAGTGTTGCTCTTAGTGGAGCAGGGAAATCACTGCCGTGGCTCAAACACCCTTCCATTTAGATTCTGTGAGGCTAGAGACCCCAAAGACTGTTCTAGGGCCGAGAAACAAAATGGAAGGGTCAGGAGATGGGGCTTCCAGGCTGATGTTGGCCACATACTAGCTGTGAGCTCTGGGGCAAGTTCCTCAACTTTTGGGGCTTCATTTAACTCACTTGTTGCACTCAGCTCAGAGCTCAGGGGGTGGCTGTGGCATTTCGATGAGGCAGTAGAAAGTAGACAGGGAGAGCGTGAGTGTTAGCTTCACCTACTACAGCCACAGAGAAGTCTGTTCTGGAACCTAAGAGATGTGCAGTGAGAGCCCGCTTTCTCAGGACCGGAGCTCCCCCTTCCTCACCTTCTCCCTTCCCCACTGGAGTCAAAGTGGAAGTTTTCTGTGTTTCAGGAAGTTTCGTCCTTTCCACCATCAGTTTAAATCCTTTCCTGAAATTTCTTTTCTGGGACCCAAAGATGCAAGTCCCTTTGAGGCCCCGACGATCCCGGGCAGCTCGCGCCGTACCAGGTGGGTCTCTCTGGTCCCTGATTTACGAGGGCTGGTTACAGGCCAAGGTCCGTCCCCCGTCCCCCCAGGAACCTGCTGCTCAGCTTTGGGAATGGCCATGTGTCAGCTCCTTAGGCGAAGTCTATTCTGGGAACTTAGCCCAGAGAAGAGAGACACAAGGAAAGTTCGTCCATTTTATTGGTGTTCTCCAACCCTCCTGAGGAACTTGGCGTCCAGAGGACAATAGGTTTCTGAAACTCAAGTCTATAGACCACCTTCAACCAGAGTCCCCTGGGGTCCCATTCAATTGGTTTCTGGAACCCCACTTCGCCCCAACAGAGTCACAGTCTCTGATTACGGAGCCCCAAAAGCTGCATCCTCACAGCCCCCTGGGCGATTTGATACACATCAGGGCGGCTATAGGCCTGTCGTATTCCCGCTCTGCAGATGTGCGACGTGAGGGGAAGGCGGTTGGTGCGTGGACTGGATGCCTTCTCAGAGCCTTTCTCATTTCTGGGCCACAGAGTTGATAGTTCGTAGACCAGGAGAACAGGACGGAGCAGACTCAGGCCAAGGACCCAGGGCCAAGGAGAGCCTGCAGGTCCCGCCAGCAGACAAAGGAAGAAGTGCAATTGGGAGGAAAAACAGAATAGAATGTGGCAGCAGACAGAGGGGAGGAAGAAAAGAATGCGCTGAGGTGGCGTTCGGGTGCCCTTCACATCTTTCCTGGAAGGCACCAGGGCTAACAGAGAGCCGGCCAGGAGCTGCTGGGGCTGGTAGTGCTGCTAGACCTGCAGTGGGAGTCGCATAGCAGCCAAGATGGTAAAAGGAAGATGGTGCGACAATGAAGCTTTGGTACCTGCACGTGAGAAGCACAGGGAGGACTCTGGCCAGGGTGTGTGTGTGTGTGTGAAATTTGGGAGGAAATGTTTGATTTTTTAAATTTAAAAGTGATTATTTTGGTCCTGGCTGGGTGGCTCAGTTGATTGGAAAATCATCCCAGACACCAAAAGGCTGCGGGTTCAATTTCCAGTCAGGGCACGTACAGGAGGCAACCAATCAATGCCTGCCTCTCTCTCTCTCTCTCTCTCTCTCTCTCTCTCAACTTATCCTTCAATGAGGATTAAAAAATAAAAGATTATTTTGGTTCAAAATTCAAGCATTACAAAGGGTTTAGAGTAAAAAGTCTCCCACCACCATCCTCATCTCCAGATCGTGGGTCTTTCTCCAGAGATGGCTTGTGTGCACGGAAGTACATCGTGTCCTTTGTCCCCTCTCCTCACGTAAAGAGCAGCCTAATGTTTGCTGTGCTTGGTCTTGCTTTTGCCACTTACTGTATCTTAGATTAGCTTCCTATTAGCATCCTTACTCCCTTTTATGGCTGTAGTGAATAGTCTTGTTAAAGAATATTTTATTGTTGAAGTATATTTGCAGAATAAATTCCTAAAAGTGGAAATGCTGGGTCAAAGGGTGCCTGCATTTATAATTTTAATAAATGCGGCCAAATTGCTTTACGTGGAGATAATGCCGGTAACCACTCTGACCCCCACCCCGCTTGGAGAGAGCCTGTTTCCACATCCCCACGGCTAACACTGAGAGCTGACAGGCTTGGTGATTTATGCCAGCCTGATAGATTAAAGACCGTGATCTCGGTGTAATTAGAATTTTCATTTTTTCTCTATGAATGAGGTTGAGTCTGTTTTGTTTGATCATTTATATTTCTTTCTGTGCATCTTCTGTGTATCATTTGCCCATTTCTTTATTCAGTTATTGATCGCTTTCTTATAGATTTGTAAGGAGCCCTTTGCTATATTGTTAGTTATAAATAACACGGCCCTCACTTCGCCCAGTTTGTGGGTTGTCTTTTAACTTTGCTTGTTTTCTGCTGTGCATACATTTTTTAAATTAGCATGTAGTTAAATTTATCACTTTTTTTCCTATATTTTCCTGTGTTTCCTGGGTTTTGTGTCATACTTAGAAAGTCCTTAAAGGGGAATATTTTAGATTTGTTGGGTTTGCCCGTAGCAATGCCCCTCAGGCTGTTAGAAAAAGGGACTGACATTCAGACAAGGAGTCAGGTTTGAGAAAGAGGTTTGAAAGTCCTCAGTTGAGATGGCAGCTGTGCAAGGGACAAGTAAGCATGAGGGACAGGCCGAAGCAGAGGACATGTAAGGTGGAGGAGTCAAAGGCAGTACAGCCCCTTGTTACTGCGGAGGCCCGTCCCTTCATTGTTAGGGCAAATGAACGAGGGCTCGGGTGTGAGCACAGAGCTGGAATTGCTGTTCCAAGGTTTCTCGCTGTCGGCCACCACCACCCGCTCTCCCCTGTGGTTTGGGCTGTGCGGGCAGAGAAAGGGCAGAGCTAGGACGGGGTGCCCATGGGAGGGCTCATCTTCCTCGGCGCTGCTCCTGCCATCCTCGGACAAGTGGTGCTAAGTGTGGGCAGGCCCACCTGCGCCTGCCCAGCTCCATGGCGGTTTCAGTTCATCTTTCTGCCCTGGGCTCCAAGCCCTGAAGCAACAGTTCCGCTCTGAGGACCCCAGCAGTGACCACTTTCCCCCCCACCCTCCCCAGAGGGCCCAAGGGCCGAGAGCCACGCCCTCGATCAGCCACCCGCACAGCGCCCAGGAGGAGGAAAGGCTACTGCGAGTGCTGCCAGGAGGCCTTTGAGGAGCTCCATGGGGTGAGCCCTTCCCCAAGCAGTTGCTCCCCAGACTGTTCTGAGAGCCCTTCCTGCCCTGTCTCCCTGGCACGGCTGGGAAGTCTGCTGGCGTCCCACACCTGACTAATGCCTTGTGCCTCCTTCCCCCCGGCAGCATCTCCAGAGTGCCCAGCACCAGGGCTTTGCCCTGGAAGCCCGCCCGTATGCAGAAGTCGATCAGATCATCGCCCAGCTCAGCCACAGCTTTGCAGAGATCCCCTTCCCCGCCAGCCTCCCCAGGTGAGCGCCGCGCTGCCGAGGGTCGGGGGGCTCCACCCTCACTCTTCTGCTGCTGCCTCTCTCGGTGGGAAGGAACCTCAGGTCGGTGGCAGCATGGGCCAGGCTATGCTGTTTCTCTCTTTCCTCACCCTTCTTCCCAGTCACCTTCTATTTTGTTCACTTTAGACGGAGTGTGGGAAAGCCCTCTGTGTGTGTTAGCCAGTTGGGTTGGAGCAGACCAGAGTGCGGCTCCCTTCCTGAGCCTGAGCCTGAGCCGCAGCTGTCGGGGCTGAGAGTGTGCAGCAGCCACACTCCCGGTCATGTCTGGTCATGTGCCTGTCTGGCCGTCTAGAAGTGTGGAGGGGAGACTGTGGGTGGGGGAAGAGCAAGGTCTTTCTGCCTCTAGAAGTTACCCCCAGAAAGGGATTGTAGGGGGTTCCGTGGAATTCCAGGGTTCTCTGAGCTTCCAACAAGGAGCTGTGGCTTCCAGGCGCTGTGCTGCCTCCTCCAGCCGCCCAAGGGCACCGCCTCTGGAAAGTTATTAAATGGAACAGCCTCTAACCTCAGGCCATTCCTGACCACAGGCCACAGAGCCAAGAGAGGTGCAGACAGTACTGGCCACTGCTGCTGGTTTCCCAGAGGCAGGTCTCTTCAGCACCCTAAACCCCGGCAGGGTAGCACCATGCATGCCCCACCCTGCCCCCAGCCTGGCCCAGGAGGACCCCAGCTTACTGCCTGCTTGGGAACGGAGCCTGTGGCTCACAGGGTATGTCTGTCCCCACAGGCAACCAGGCTCCCCGGCTCTGGATCATGACCCCCTGTCTCCTGAGACTGTGCCTCCCAGCCAGCCCTCCTGTGGCAGGGCAGCATCTCTCAGGAGGAGGAAGGAAGACGACCACCAGGCCCCCAGCACCCACGAACGGCACGGGCTGGTGGGCGGCAGGAAGTCACCGGCTGAACGTGTGGGGGCTGCTGAGATGCTCGGACCAGTAGCAAGCTGCCAAGACCTGGGGGGCTCAGTTGATGTTGTTGTGGACCCCCCAGGGACACTGCTGTCGGTGCCTACTTGTCGGTGCCTCCTGACCAGCTCTGAGTTTGCGGACCTCTCCTCTGGCCCAGACCTGGCATGTGTGGGCCACAAGCGGAAGGTTCAGTTCCCCAGTGGCAGTGCCGAGAAGAGGCCAGGGGTCTCCTGGCCACAGGCCTCACTGTCTGTCTCAGAAGCCCTCAGCCCCTGTGGCACCAGGACAACTGATGGCAGACGACTCTTCTCCCTTCCCCTTCCAGGCCCTGAGTCCAGGCCTCTGACCTCCCCCCTGCCCTTGTGCTACCCACAGACCAGCCTCTCCCTCCCAGACCCCTTCCCCTTGCAGCCCTCAGACAGGCCAGCAGAGCTCTGGGCCACACAGCCCCCCTGGCCTGGAGGAGGATGTTCCTCAGCATCTGAGGGTTCTGAGTGTGCAGCCCCTGGCCCCGGCTCTCAGCAGACTGACCAACTTCCTGGCTGCTTGGCAGCTCCGGGCCAGCTGTCAGCCCACCTGCACTCAGCTGCAGGCACGTAACCCCCCGGGGGCCCTGCAGAGAGCCAGGCTACCTCCCCCTCCCTCTGCCTGCCAGCGAGGGAGCCAGCCTTACCCTGCCCCCCTGCCTCCCTGTGTCCCAGCACCAGCAGCAAACCGCCCCTGTGAGTCCCCTGGGGCATGCAGCTCTTCATGGGGCCAGATTGCTCCCAACTTGAGGACCAGGTGCACAGGTATAAGTTGTACGTCTGCTGATTGCTGCTCACCCAGCCAGGAGCAGCACCCCAGGGCCTCCCTGACGGAGCCAGAGGAGCCTGAAGCCTGGCCTTTGAAGCCCGAGTGAACAGCTGTTGTCATGGCCAAGTGCAGGGTGAACAGATCGAGTCCTCCCACCCACCCAGTCTTCAGAACCAAGAGAGTCAGCTTGAGGGCTGCCCTCTCTTACCCACATCTCCAGCCATGTTCCTGATTGGGCAGTGACCTGTGATGGGCTAGGCCAGCCATAGCCACCTGCCCACTTGCCAGGAGGCAGAGGCAAGGTTGGCACAGGAAGGCATCACAAAGAAGCTGGAGCAGCAGGAGCCCTGGCCTGGCTTCCTGCCCCTCCGCAGAGCCCAGGGTAGTGTCCCCCCCCCCTCCTTTCTCACAAGCATGTGGCTCTCTCCTGCTTTCCAAAATGCCTGTGTTTGTGTCCCTTCCCCCAGCACCCCACGCTGTGCACACAGATCTCAGGAACATATGAAGCAGAGGAGGGGCTCGGCTGCTGCTCACAGAGCTCCTTCCCTGCACTCAGAGTGGGCCCAGCACCGACCTTTCCCCTGAGTCCAAGATATGGCCAGATCCCCCTCTGGGGAGAGACCCCTCTCGGCTCTTCCCTGCCTCAGTCTGGGCTGCCCACCTGGGGTTTTGCTCCAGGGTCAGTGGTTCACCTGCCAATGTCTCCATCACCTACTTTTCTCCCTCCCCGAGGACCTCCCCCCATTTCTTTTCCGCCAAGCCATTAATCTGGAGATGGGGATGAGTTTGCTATCGATTCTTTTGGCCACACTTTTTTTTTATTACATTTTGCACTGTGGTTCTTCTCGCCCTTCTCTGCTCCTGTGTGTTTGTCTCTTTAAATGTTGGAGCTACCAGGAGCCTGGTGCTATTCTGCTCTCGTTTTGGAGGAAGAAGTGGGGGCCTGGCTGCGGGTGAGGACCTGAGTTGTTAGTTTGGAAATAGAGCAAGTGTGTGTGTAAACCCTCACTGAAGTCATGTTTGGCCTTTTGATGCCATTCCTGTTAAATTTCACAATCTTGATTCAGGAACTGTAAATAAATTTGTTAATAACAAATAGCTAAGAGATAGGGCTGGAGAACAGTGTTGGGCCTTCCTCTGCCCTCCAGCGACCTGAGGAAACAGTAATTGGGTAGCAGGACAGGAGCCTCCTGCAAGTGAGAACCTGTGTGCGAGCCACCCTCCCAGAGGCCTAGCCCCCAGGGCTGAGGGCAGGTGGGCCTGCATCTGTCAGGTCTCCGTCACTCACTTGGCTCTGCGGTTCTCTGAGTGGCGGCCTGTAGAGGGCATGCTCAGCACCCCCTCCCAGGGAACCTTGCTCTGCCCACGACTCGTCCCCCAGTGCCTTTCCCCTGTTACTGCCACCCTGGGTGAGAGGTTCCCCCCACCTCTTTCTCAGACCTTGTCTCTGATACGCCTGCCTGCTGCCTATTCCAAGACACCAGGTTCTGATGCCCTTGTCACCATCTGCCCAGGACCTCACATCCAACTGTGTGACTTTCCCCTCCCATCTCACTGCTTGTGACCTTGCATATCGCATCTCAACCAGGTCAAGCCCCAAGCCTCCACCTCACCGTAGCTCTGTCTCTGCTCCGGCCTCCAGGATACAATTTTAGAGGGGACCCAGGACAGAAGGGTGCTCCTTGACATACTAGGCCGCTCACTGGCCCTTGACATGGGGCCTTAAAGCCTCCTGCTCCCTCCCTCTCAACCAGTGAGCTTAGCTCACACTCAGCAGGCTCTGCCTCATCCTACTGTCAGTCCCTCTTCAACATCTGACTCAAAGGAAGCAGCGTCCCTCGCCCCCACCCCCAAGTCAGGCCAACCCTGTGTTTACCCCATGCCTGCTGACCTTGTCCATTCCTCCTCGGATTCCCCAGCTCTCGCTCCCTCCCCCTGAAAGCTCCAGCCTGGAAAACACTTGCATTGATCCAGTAGCTCGAGGAATGCTCCCTCCTGTTCTCTGGCTCCGTCCTTGGTCTATAGCCATAGCCACCTCCTCTGCACCTCCCTCCCCCTCCAGACCTCCATCATGGAAGCACTGCTGGCATTGTCCCTTCCGAGGTCACTGGATAGCCTAAATACCAAAGTTAGGTTTCTTTGCTCCTTCCCCATTTTCTCGAAACCTGGCTCTCCTATTCCTAGCAGCCCCCGATTAGCCTGGTCGCCTTTCTCTCCAGCCTCCCCCTCTTTACTAAGTGCGCCCATTCACTTAGTCACTCAGCTCTAATGAGCCCTCCAACCCCACTGCTTCCCCAGAAGAGGGTCTGGGATCCTCGCTCTTACCTGTAGACAGGCTCTTTCACTTGAACTTATGACCTGACTAGCTCTGGCCTTGACCTGAATTCTAATCTTCACCTGGGCTGGATGGGAAGGCAGGTGTTGCCAACACCCCAACTCACACTGACTGGGCAGGTCCCTTCACTATGAGCCTGTTTCCTTACCTAAGAAAGGAGCTCGGAGGACATGATTTCAAGGGTCCTTCCAATCCCTCACACCCCTCCCATCCTGCTGCCAACACAGACCGACTTACCTGGTAACTCATTCCTGACCCAAGACTGGCTTTCCTTCCTGCTGTCCTGTCTTTCCTGGCGTTCTCCGTGGGCTCACCACCCATCACTCTGCCCCAGGACTGAGGCAGCTGAATCTCCCCGCCTCGCTCCCCCTTACCTGCAGCTGCTAGACTAGCATGGCCCCTGGGCAGAAAAACTGGAGGGAAGAATCGGCTATAGGGCAGGAAGAACTAGGGGGAGGAGGCCCCAGAACTGGTAGTGGGGGCCTAAGGGAGGACGGGACCAGAGCCTAGCAGCTTTCTTAGCAGGAGTGACCCTGAGGGTGACATCAGACAAACAGTGACCACCGACTTCTACTTTCCGGAGTTCCCAGGCCTTCTGGGAGAAACAGGCAGTGGGGCCAAAGGAGCCCGCCATGGCGGTGGGGTGGGGTTGGGATCCCCCTGGGACCCTTGGTTTGGTGCATGAGGGAATTAAAACAGGCTCCCAACTTGGGAAAGGCATGTGCTTGTGGCAGAGCTGACATGCAAGACAAGATGGGGGGCCTCGGGCTGAGGATTGGGACATGGTCAGATGAGGACCAGGATGCCCAGCCAGACTTCCTTAGAGCTGGGAACTCAGGAAGATAAGGACCTCTCGGGAGCCAAGGACCATAGATTGAGCCTCCACTGGAGCTGGCCCAGAAGTCACTCTGGGGGTTCAGGAAGGTCTCCCCAACAAGGAACCCGGGACACACATGGTAGGAATGTGCCTCAATCTTGGAGGCCCAGACCACAGACGGGGCTTGCTGTGTGTCCTGGGCATTTTGAAGGAGAGGATCCAGATTCCCCCACGCCCAGGGCCCTCCATTGTGAAATGACAAACCCACCTATCCTTTTGGGAGGCACATCGGGTCAGGGCTTACTGACTTAGCCCTGGACCACGGCACAGGTAGAGCAGGACAGATTCACCCTGGTGCTGTGTGTGGGGAGGAGAAAGGGGAATCGATGGACCGGAGGGACCAGTCTCCTCCAGATCCAAGATAAAAGGCAGAGGTGGGGCCAGAGGGGGCCAGAGAGGAGTGGGCCTTGGAGTATGGAATGCACCTCTCTGACCAGCTAGTTATATGACTTTGGGCAGCTCCAGCAGCCTCTTGGAGCCTTAGTTTCCCCATCTGTAAAATGAGGAACACAGTCTCTCCCTCCTGGGTAATTGTCAGTGAATGTCGTATAGTAGGTCCTCATCTCTGAGAGCCCCCTCATCCCTAAGAGGTTCCCGGAGTGAAGGAACAATGGCCTCAGCCTTCCTGAGCATCTGGGTCCGGAGTGGCAGGTAGTTGGAAGGGGAGAGTCACCCATTCCCAGCATTGATGTCAGTGCCTCCCGGGAAATCGCCTTCTCACCTCTCCTGAGCCTGAAATAGAATGAGGGGGGCTGTCACCAGCGGCAGGCAGCTCCCCCATTCCTGATGGTGGCCCTGGGTCCTCAGGAAAGCACAAGACCCAGGAAGGGGTTCCCTGCCTCCACTCCTATTCCCCAGTGACCTCTGGTTTCCCAGAGTGGGTTCAAGGAGTCTCTGGCTTTGGGCACAAGGTCAGAGGTGGGGGGGGAGGGGGGAACCTCACCAGGGGTACCCACTTCCACCACCACTGCCTCATCTCAGTCTCTGACTCTTGGGGTCCCTCACAGTGGTCAGAGATCCCAGCCCCCAGTCAGGGACCCATGTTACCCAGGGACCCAGTACTGGGCTGGAGTGCAGAGCAGTTCCAGTGAGTGGTAGGTTGGTAGGGCAGGTGGTTTGCAGGCCAGGCAACCTGGTTTGGCTAGAGAAGGAAAGCTGGGGGGCTCCACAGGTATCTGCTCCTCAAGATTGGGGCTGACAAGGGAGGGGCAGAAATGGGGCATGACAGCAGCATGTGAATGGCCTGGCCAATTAGTAGGATGTTTGGGGGGAAGGATGGCAATGCCCTGTGTGTGTGTGTGTGTGTGTGTGTAGTGGGGGGGAGGGCTGGGGAGGGCAGTCTGTCCTGGCGGCTCAGGGACAGCAAATCGTGAAGCCCTCCTGGAGGCAGGTCCTCTTCCAGCAGGAAAGGGCGCCTGGAGGGTGGGGAGGACTCCACAGCGACCTGCTCTGCGCACCGGCCGGGGCACAGCCACGCCCCCGCATCGCATCGCACAGGTCCCCAGACGGCGGGTCACCAGGTCAGAGCCGGGGGTTCCTGTGCACCCTGCCTCCTTCCCCCTAAAACCTGCCGGTCCTCGGAGCTCCCCTGGCGAGGCGGGGGTCGCGCGATGGGAACCGGTGCGCCCGGCCCTGCACCTGCCGGGGAAGGCCGGCCCCGGGGCGGCGCCTCTTTTGTCCTCCCGGCTCGGCGGCCCGGGCCCTGCCGGGCTGGGGGGGCCCGGGGGGCGGGGGCGGGCCCTGCGCTCACGTGCTCGCCGCTCCGCTCTTAACCCGGCCCCCGCCCCGCCGGGATGGCCGCGGCCGGAGCGCACTGAGCCGGGCGCCCTCCCCGCCGCCGCCAGCCTCGCCCCCCGTCCCGCCGGCGCCCCCGCCCGCGGCCCCGCAGCCCGCACCCCCGCCCGCGGCCCGCCTCCGCCCGCGCCGAGCGCTCCGCCGCAGCCCCCGGACCCGGAGGATTATGAACGAGCCATGAGGCGGCTGCGGCGCTGGGCGATCGCGGCGCTGCTGCTGCTGCCGCCGCTGCTGCTGCTGCCCACGCCCGGTGAGCGACCCCGCCGGCCGGCCCGCGCCCCTCCCTGCCCCCCCACCCCAGGTTTTGCGGCGGCTGGTGCTGCAGCCACATTTGCCTGCAGTGCTGGGGAGGCAACCGGTCCGGAGCGCGGGAGGTGGGGGCGGGGGAGGCGGGAGGCGCGGGCACCCACCTGTCCCCATCTGGCCCGCCCCTGTGGCTGGCGGGTTCTGTAGGTCTCTGCGGGCTTGGGGGGAGGGGGGACAGTCGTGACAATTGGGCAGGAGTGAAGCTCCTGGCCCCCTCCCCATCCCTTCGGACTCTCCCTCTGCAGGGCAGCATAGCTTCTCCCCCAGGCCGCCCAGGGCAATGCCAGAGTGGAGGGTGGGGGTGCCCAACCCATCCCCAGGTCTCCTGCCCCGCGGGGGGCATCTGCCTGCAGCTACGGCCTTGTCTCCCCAGGTCTTGGGACCTGGGGTCCTGCTGGAGTTCTGCGTTGGAGGGTCGCCCCTCAGTTGTGGGGCCCAGAAGCGCCCGAGGTCACAGAGCCCAGCCGCCTGGTGGGGGAGAGCTCCGGGGGAGAAGTCCGAAAGCAGCAGCTGGACACCAGGGTCCGCCAGGAGCCACCCGGTGGCCCAGTGAGTGGGGCTGAGTGGGGAGGCCAGGGGCTGGAGCAGGCCTTAGCGCCCAAGGGAGGCCAGGGGCAGCCAAGGTTTGGGCGCGTCCCAGGCAGCCGGCTCCTGATGCTTCCCTTTGTGCAGTGGACACCATGGGGCCCACTGGTGGGAGCACCCACTGCCCCGCTCCAGGCCCCTCCATCATCATGGGGATCCCCTGCTCTCCCTGGGCTGAAATGCCAGGCTCAGTCCAGCCTGGTCAGCCTCTGCCAGCCCCACTCCTCTCCTGCCAAAGCAAGTGATTCTATTCCTCCTTGCGGAGGGCAGGAAGAAGCAGCTAAGAGCTGGGGTCAGGGTTCCTGGGTTCTTGCCACAGCCACTCATAGTGAGATTTTTCGGAACAGCTTAGTGCTTGCTCCTGCCTCGGTTTCCCCCTTGCGCTGATAGGCATGTTGTTCTCCTTCCTGCCCTCGCTGAGGGTGGGGCCTTGGAAAAAGGTTCCGGGCCCCAACAAGCACACCCACAAATGCCACCACCCCCTGTCCCTTTCAGTTGCCAGGCCCCTCCTACCTCCCAGAGGAAGGTTAGGAATGAAGAAGATTAATTGCAATTAATAATTAATTAATATCATGTGAATAATAATCACCCAGATGGAATATTCATTCAGCACGCCTTGCCTCAGCTCTCCAGGAGCTCAAAGCTGAAAGTTAGCCAGGCCACCGGGGGCGGGCGGAGGGCGGATGGGATGGTGAACGGCTGGCAGAACTCAGGAGAGACTCCGAGGAGGCTGGAAGTTTGGGCAACTGAAGTCTTGAGTGGTGGGAGGTAACGGCCAGGCAGAGGGAGGATGGAGGGAAACGGAGGCTAACTGTGGACATCTGTCAGACTGGCATCTGGCCCTGCCTAATGTACTTGGTTAAAAGCCCTCAGGGGGGTGGAGGGGCTGTGGGGGGTGCAGGGGCGGCACTCGGGAAATGGAGTGGAGCAGGAAGGCAGCATGCATAATAGATGGACCATCACTCAGGGCAGTGCAGAGTGGGGGAAGGGGGAGTTAATGGTCCTGAGCCGGCAGGCCTGGGTGGAGTGGGAGTGGGAGGTGGGAGGGAAAGAGTGGAGGCTGCCTTCAGCACCCACCCAGGCTCCCTGGGAGGTGGTAGATGGGCAGGAGGGATGGTCCCAAGGCCAGGGATGGGGTGTCCTGGCTGGGTGTGGCCATTAGTCTGACTCTCTTCCCTAGTGTACCCCCACCTGTGAACTGTACACCCCGAGGCTGTGTTGGTCAGGAGGTGACTGCTGGGCCTGAGGGCCAGGACTCCTGTCTGATGCTTTGGGGGGTGTCCAGATAGGACAATAGGGTGATGCTGCAGGTGGGTTCCGAGGACAAAGGGAGAGAAAGCATAGGACTAAGTAGGGAGGAAGAGTGGGTGCTCCTTCAGCATGGTCTACCAGAAAGGGGGGCTGTTCTCGGGGATGGTGGTGCCTGTGAGTGTGGAGAGAGCTGGATGGGCCCAGATGGACTGAATGGACTGGGTATGCAGAGGAGGGAGTCTCTTTGGGTGTCGCTTTGCTGGTGGGTGGGTGACATGTGTGATGTGTGTATGAGTGCCCCAGTCTTTAATATGCCCAAGGGGTTGTGTGAGAAGGTGCGGGTGGAGGTTCTGTGGATCTGTGAGGCAGTGGTCCCCTCCAGAGCGGGAGAGGCTCTCTGGGATTCAGCCTTCACAGTTACCCCACTGCAGCCTCCCCAGGAAACTTACTCATAGGCTGGCCTTCTCTGTACCTCAGTTTCCCCTGAGGAGGAATTCTCACAAGTCCGTAGGCAGATAATTTTTGTCTGCCCATTTTGCAGATGAGCAAACTGTGGCTCAGAGAAGTTAAATAACTTGCCCAAAGTCAGTCAGATCCTAGAAAAACAAACAAACAAAAGAAACAAAGTCAACCAGATCTTAAGCAGTAGAGTACTTTTCTCAAGATCCGCTACTGCCCACTGGCCCCAGGGACTCTGGATGTTGGCCCTGAGGTCAGGTCCCAGCCCCACCCAGTGCAAGGTGGAAGGCCAAGGGAGACCAAAGGACGTGTCCAGAATATGGCCCCCTGACCAGAAGGAGTTGTTGAAAACCCTCTATCTCCCACCTGGCGTCTCTCCCTGGAGCACTTGTGGCTTCAACCTCAGGGCTGATGGTGGAGACAGTGCAACCTTGCACCGCAGGAATGCCCCACCCTGCCTGGTTTAGGACCTCAGGCCAAGCAAGGCGATGGGTCAGCAGCAAGATCTCCATCTGCTGTGGGTCATGTGGTGAGTGTGGAGGCACATGCTGGCTGGCAGGGCCAGCGTGGTGGGGCCTGGAGTGCTGCCTGCTCTGGCCTTGGGCTGGTCATGGCACCTTTCTGAGCCCATGGTACATTCAGGACGATGCTGATGATAGCCTCAGCCCATCCACTACCAGGAACTGGTGACAGGAAAGGGTTCGGTGTGCAAGGACTCCTGGCTTTGGTGAGGGGACACTGGGCGGAGGGGAGGTGACCAGGCAGGACTTAGAAGCTTGAGAAGTCACAGTGTCCTGGGAACTTACCGAGGCAGGCACTCTTCTGTCTTTATGTGTATTAATTTTTTTAAAATTAATTTTTAAAAATTGCTCATCCGTTTTTTATTGATATTTTTAGAGAAAGAGGAAGGGAGAAGGAGAGAGAGAGAGAGAAACATCAATGGGTTGCCTCCCTTATGGACCCTGACCCGACAGGCAACCAAACCCCCAACCTGTTTCCTGACCAGGAATCAAACCCAGTGAGCTTTGGGTGCATGGGTCAATGCTCAACCAACTGAGCCACACCAGGCCAGGGCTATGTTTATGAATTTATTTCATCATCACAACTCCAAGGGATGTTGGTATTATTATTCCCGTTTCACAGAAAGGGAAATAGGCACAGAGAAGTGAAGTAACTTCCCCAGGACACAGAGCACTTACGTAGCAGAGTCAAGATTGATACCCAGAGAAGCACTCTTTTTTAAAAATATACTTTTTTATTGATTTCAGGGAGGAAAGGAGAGGGAGAGAGAGAAACATCAATGATGAAAGAGAATCATCGATTGACTGCCTCCTGCACGCCCCTTCCGGGGGACTGAGCCCACAGCCCAGGCATGTGCCCTGACCAGGAATTGAACCGTGACCTCCTGGTTCATGGCTTGCCCAGGCTATGCGGGCAGAGCAGGGGATCTGGGACCCACTGAGGCTCCACCTCTAAGCCACACTGGCTGGATTCCAGAGCAGCACTCTTAACCAGCGCACCGCTTCTCGCTCAGGGGTCTAGGGAAGAGAGGCCCAGAGCACCCGTTTTCCTCTCTGCACCTGCTCTCAGCACCTCACTTCTGTCCAGAGGTGGAGGGTTCTGAAAGTGCAGGAACCTGTGATCATGGAGCCTGGGGGGTGAGGCAGGAGGACAGGCGGGGCTACAGCGGACCAGTGGGCTGGTTGTTCGGGGCACAGGGTGCCCGGCCAGTGGGCTGAACGACATCAGTGGGCCCAGGAGGCTGCCTGCGCTCTGAGGGGCACCCTTCTGCTAATCCACACTGAACTGCTGTGTGGGTTGTGCTTGCCCCTGGGAACCCAGACTCTTTCCCAACCAAGGAGAGGGCAGGATGTGGGTAAGAGAACAGGGCTGTTGGGGTGTAGGGTCCCAGGCTCAGAAGGCAGACGCTCCACTGAACCAGCTGGGGGCGGACACCTTAGTCACTGGGCTGAGCTCCCCTGAGAACCGCGCAGACCAGCTTTTACTGGAATTGCCACCCCGGAAGCCCCCGGTGAACTGAGCCCTGCCGTGAGGTTGGGCAGAGGAGTGTTCACTCAGGAGGCTGAACGACTTCTATCTGAAAGGCTGCCCCTGTGGCTTTGGAGCAGGACGGGCTTGGTGAGTCCCAGCTCCCCCGCTTCTGACTGCATGGCCTGGGCAAGCTGCTGCTGCCTTCTGAACCCCACCTTCCCCTTCCATAAAATGGGGGTCACAGTCAGCTCCACTTTGCCCTGGCTGCTGTGAAGATCAGAGAGGAGGTGCGTACAGGTGTCCTGCCTAGCATCCAGCAAAAGCAGATGCTCTACGCCTGGGAGGCCTGCCCTCCCTCCTGAGTGTTGGGGCCAGGTGCCGACATGAGGGCTGGGTGCCAGGGCATTGGGGGTTACCTGTCAGGCTCTGGGTGGGGTTCCGGGGAGCAATGTGAACAGGAGTCTTGCCTCTCTGGCCAGACTCAGGCTTGACCTCCCTGCTGGCTGCCTGGAGGCACCCAGCTGTCCAAAGTGTCTTCAGAGGGACTAATGACCCTGTAAGGGAGTGACTGTGTCCTCGAAAATTTAGGCCAAATCTGGTTATCAGAAATTCATCCAGTTCTTCTATCTGGGGGCCCTGATCATAAGTGGAGCCTCATTGCATCTTGGGGAACTTGGGGGGAGTTGCAGCTGGGGGAGGGGATTTCTCCCAGGTGGGGCCCCTGCTTCTTTGGCTCCTCCCCCTCTGCCTTCAGCCAGCTCATGCAGTTTAGCCAGTTCCTCAAAGCCCTGTGCACCTTCTTTTCACTTATTACTATTACAAATCCTTGTTATAATAACACATTACAAAGGGGCTTTCATTTAATCCTCACAACAACCCTAGTTCACTGATGGGGACACTGAGGCTCAGAGAGGTTAAGCAGGCCTTCAGATGCCTTTCGGTTCAGCGCGAGTGTTGAGCCCCAGCAGGGAAAAAGGCGGGTGTAGCCTGTGCTCGAGGGACTAAGGGTCACCAGGTGAAAAGCTGAATCGAGATGTGAGGAACCGCCTAAGGGGCAGGAGCAGAGGGGCCGAAGCCTGTGGGCTGGTGGGTGCAGTAGAGGGTGAGGAGGAGGAGGAGGAGGAGGTCCTGGTCAGGTCTGACACCGGGTGCAAGCAAGTGTCAGGTGGCAGGATGAGCTGGCGACAGGGAAGCCTTGGGGAGGGCGTGCCACTCCAGCCAGGTGGCCACAGCTGCCGTGGCACCAACTCTAGCCTAAGAGTGAGACTCGACGCTGCACCTCCCCGGCGTGGCCCAGGGCCAGTCACCTCCAAGTGTCTTTCCCTGGGTCTCTGCCTGGCGTTGGTAAGATGAGCACCAGACAGCCTGGGCAGGTGGAGATCAAATGAGCCGCAGCACATGCATTGGATGTCTGGGGAGCAAGGGAGCGAGAAGCAAAAGCAGGGCATAGGGTCGAGGCCTCGCCAGCCAGTCACCACTGTGCTGACCTGGGCCCAGGGAGGGTGAGGGGACAGGAGAGGCTCCCAGGAATGATGTGAAGAGTCAGGGGCAGATCGGGGCAGGAGGCAGGCCAGGCCAGGCGAGGAGCAGTTTGGCTCTGATTGAGGTGGCCCTAAAGCTTGCCTGGGGAGTCACAGGACTCTGGTGCCACCAGGAGCCCCCATCCCAGGTGCCTGGGGTACAGAGATCCTGGGGACCGAGGTGGGTTTGCCTGGTCTTCCTCATCCTTCTGAGAGGGATACCCCCACCCCTGTGTGGGTGGGAATAGACAAACCTGCCCAGTTATTTGGTCTCCCCGCCCCCCCGGGGGGGGGGGGCTGGGGCAGAGCAGAGATGGTCCAGGCCGGTGGGGAGGAGAAGGGAGCAGCGACTACTTGTCCTTGACTTTCTATTAAGTGTGACCGATGCTCTAGGCCCTAGGGCAGCAGAGGTTCTCAAGTGTGACCTCTTTGGAGGTCGAACGACCCTTTCACAGGGGTCGCCTAAGACCATCCTGCATCCCAGATATTTACATGATGATTCATAACAGTAGCAACATTACAGTTATGAAGTAGCAACAAGAATAATTTTATGCTTGGGGGTCACAACATGAGGAACTGTATTTAAAGGGCCAGAAGTTGAGAACTCTGCTCTAGGGGTTCAGGATGGAGCTTGGAGCCTGTCAGCCTGGGATGGGGTGAGTCAGTGTACTGGAGGCTCAGCGGGCTGTCTATCCAAGCTCTGGCCCCCTCCTCACCCCCTTGACCCCCTCCTCACCCCCTCTCCCAGGGTCTCTCGTGGACCCGGGCCATTTCCATCTTACCTCACCTTTGAGGTCAGAAGGCCCTAGAAGCTGATTTGCTAGGCTTGGATCCCAACTCCACCACTTCTTTGTTTTGTTGTTGTTTGTTTTTAAATATAGTTTTATTGATTTCAGAGGAAGGGAGGGAGAGTTAGAAACACCAGTGATGAGAGAGGATCATTGATCGGCTGCTTCCTGCACGCCCCACACTGGGGATGGAGCCTGTAACCCGGGCATGTGCTCTGACCAGGAATCAGCCCATGACCTCCTGGTTCACAGGTCGACGCTCAACCACTGAGCCACACCAGCCAGGCTCCACCACTTCTTAGATGACCTTGGGCAAGTTAGTGAGCATCTCTGTGGCTCAGTTTCCCGTCTGTCAGATAAGGAGAACAGTAGTATCTATCCCATTGGGTTGTTGGCAAGATCAACTATGATAAGACTTGTAAAGCATTGGAACAGTGCCAGGCACAGAATAACTGCTCAGTAGAAATCTAGGTGGTTGATGAGGAAGCCAGCTAGCATGGGACTGTGGGATTTCATGACTCAGAGCTTCCTTCTGTCCTGCAACCTGCTCCCAAAAGAAAAGCACAAATTCCTCACCTCCTTATGGCCCAGTGACGGGACCCTCTTCTGGGGGCCGGGATTCCAGCCTTTTAACCGGGCGGCCGGGTAGGAAGAAGGCTACAGCCCCGCCCAGACCCCTCCCGTACTTCCCCATCTTTGTAGGACCTGAGGCTTAGGGTCGGGATCTGGCAGCTGAGGAGGCCAACTCCCCCTCAACCCGAACTCTCCTGTCCCTTCTTCTCTCGGGGTGGCTTTCCCTCTAGGCACATTAGCTTCAAGTCTGGAGTCTCCAACCACCACAGTAGCTCGTTCAAGTCTGGTACGTTGTCATGACAACCTGGAGCCTCCCACCCCACTGCACAGGCCCCTCTGAAAAATTTATCAGCAAAACTTCCCGTGTTTAAAAATTAACCATGGGGTTGAAATATTAAAGATGAGCCGCTTTGGGCAATGGACTTGGGGTACAGGAGCCAAGTTCTTTTGTCCTGACGGGATGGCGTCAGCCAATCACCCCAGCTTCCAAGGGCCCCGTGACCAACTCCAGCCCACTCCACTCCTGTCTGCAGAGCCCAAGGTCCTCCTCCTTAAATCGAGGCTGGGCTTCAGTAGGTTCCCAGGGTCACGCTGCACCCCATCTCCTGTTTGCCGTTACCTGTAGTACTTCTGAGGGCCTCCCTTTAGTTCACCTGAGGGTGGGGTGGCCCTGCCACCATCAGGGAGGGCCTGGCTTGAGGCAGTGAGCAGGCCAAGCTACCTTCTCCATCCTGGCTGCTCCCAAGACTGGCCCCAGAGAGGGTGGGTTGGCACCCTATGTTGCACACTGTGCCTTGACCCAGAGGGCAGAGTGGGCTGTGCCCAGGTGTGCACACTCCCCAGGGAAGGACCAGGGTCTTGTGCAAAGCATCTTCCCCAAAATCAATGGTTCCACAGCTGCTGGACTGGGCCCTACTTTCCCCAGGGCTACTCCCTATTCTGGGGTTCCCCTGACTCCCCAATTCCCACCTTCAGGCCTCCCCAGGTTGACC
This sequence comes from Murina feae, assembly GCA_004026665.1. Lineage (NCBI taxonomy): Eukaryota > Metazoa > Chordata > Mammalia > Chiroptera > Vespertilionidae > Murina > Murina feae. Next base: position 16,234 of record PVJC01003865.1, on the reverse strand, counting down.
CTCCCTCTGTCCTCTCCCCACCCCCAGCCTGTCCACCTGGCCCAGGTGAGTTTCGTCATCCCAGCCTTCAACTCCAACTTCACTCTGGACCTGGAGCTGAATCAGTGAGTGTGGCCTTAAGCCTGGGAGGAGGGGCTGCAGGCGGGTGAGCAAGGCATGGCTTGGCGGGCGGGCTGGCTGGGGTGGGGAGACTGCATCTGGATCTGAGCTGAGGCAGGACCCGAGCCTGACCCAGACCCACCAGTGACCGTTCCTTCCTCCCGCCCATTCCGCTTCAGTCACCTTCTCTCCTCCAAATACGTGGAGCGCCACTTCAGCCGCGAGGGGACAACCCAGCGTAGCACGGTGAGTGACTCTGGAAAGGACAGGAGGCCATTGAGATGGGGTCAGGGGTGTACTTTACGCTCGGGATGGGCCTGGCCCCTCAGGACCCTCCATTTCTCCCCACCTTGAGGATCGGAGGTCGCAGTTGGGGTGGCAGATCAAAGGGTATGTGGAGCCCTGAGCTCCTCTCAGAGGCCTGAGCCCAGCCAGCTCTCTGCCCAGCCTGGAGGCATTCAAGCACCCTCTCTGCTCCCCGCCCAGGCATGGTGGGAGGGGGCTGTTGGGGAAATGTCCTGCTCAGCACCAAGGCCCTGGGAATCCCTGGCTGCCAGGGATACTAGGGTGCCAGCCCTGGAGGCCCCGGGACCCAGCCAAGATGAATGAGTATCTATAAATAGCCTAGCCTCCCCCCCTTTCCCCCCCCCCCAGCCTGTTCAGTAACTGGAGCACAAGTAATTCTGCAGGAAGCAGGGGGAGGGGCTGCTGGTCCCCTCTGACCCACAAGCTGGGCCAGGAGGACACATGCTGCTCACAGTTCCTCAGACACAGACCAGGTGTCCAGGAGTAGTCCACGGAGGCAGTGGCATCAGTGAACACACTATGTGTGAAATTGTGTGGCACATAGTAGGTGCTATATGAATGCTATTCTTAAAGGAGTCTGGGGTCCCTGCATCAGCCCTAACAAATGGTTAAGAACCACAGATGTAGTCCAACTTCCTCATTTTGTAGGCCTGCAGCCACCTGCACATGGGGGACAGAGGGGACATTGGAGCTGGGGGCAGGGGGAGGAAATCAGAGCTGGGGTCACCGAGGGCAGTGAGGCTGAGGTAACCAAGGGGGGAGGAGGGAGCAGGGACAGTGACAGCCCTCACCTGTCCTCCAGCCTTCATGCCAGGGCAGGGGGCATGTCCGCTAACGTTTTGCTGCTCCTCCAGGGGGCTGGAGACCACTGCTATTACCAGGGGAGGCTCCGAGGGAACCCCCACTCCTTTGCTGCTCTCTCCACCTGCCAAGGGCTGCAGTGAGTATGGGGAGGGGCTGGGCGGCCTGGACAAGTCCCCAGCCCCGGCCTGGGGATAGCGGGGAGCTGTGGCGCCTCTCTCTCTGCAGTGGGGTTTTCTCAGACGGGAACTTCACCTACATCGTGGAGCCCAGAGAGATGGCCGGGCCCCAGGAAGCCCCCCGGGTGAGCCTTCACTGTTGCCTCCGACAGCCCTGCAGTTCTCATCCTGAGGGCTGTCACTGTCCCTTCTCCCTCCTCCCCCCTCGGTAACCTCAGCCTCACTGCCCTCGGTGACCCCAGCTCTGATTTCCCCCTGCCCCCAGCTCCAATGTCCCCTCTGTCCCCCCAGGTGACCTTCCATTGGGCTCTAGTGTCCTTTGCCCCTATCTCTTGGGGCGCCCCCAGGTCTTGACCCTGGAATCTGAGCATCTGAGAGATCAGATCCGACATGGGAGCTCTGGGCCAGTTCTGGGTCACTCTGGGGTGGGGTGGGGTGGGGTGGGGTGGGGTGGGAGGAAGGGCTGGAGCTGTTCCCCCTCTTAGCTGGGCTTAGAGCAAACCAAGTCAGCCTCCTAAGAACTAATTTCCCTCATTACAGGGGCCACATCCCCACCTCATTTACCGGACCCCTCTCCTCCCAGCCCCCATTGGCTGCAGGGAACCAGGTAAAGGAGAAACGTGGGGCTGGGGAGGGGATGGCTGGGGAGGGGATGGCTGTGCCCCCCTCACCTCTCCCTTCCCCCAGACTGCCTGTTCGCCGCCCCTGCCCATGCTCCTCCGGACCGGCCGAGGCTGAGAAGGAAAAGGCAGGTACGGGGCCCGCACAGACCTCGGGCTGCAGAGACCTCAGGCTGTGGTCCAGAGCAGGAGGACACCCCCAACCACGGCCGGGGCAAAGACCTCAGACTGATGTGGCTGGACCAGGGTGCCATCTCTGGGAGGGACCCCCCACCTCATTCCCTGGGTCCCCATGGTGGGCTAACAAGGGTTGCCTGCCCTCCTATCAAGGCTGGGGAGGAATGGCCCCCCTGCCAGTGGGGCTGGCATAGTCCCTGGATGGAGTCCAGCCCCCTAAGTCCGTCCATGGCTTGGCCATGACGCCAGGCATGGAGGGGACTGATTCCAAGTGCCCACCCGCCCCCCAGGTCCGCCGGGGCCACCCTACAGTGCACAGTGAGACCAAGTACGTGGAGCTGATCGTGATCAATGACCACCAGCTGGTAAGTTCCCAGGCTGGGGGCGACCCTGGGAGGAGAGGCCAGAAGCAGCCTGGCCCTCCACCCTCTTCCTCCAGTTTGAGCAGATGCGACAGTCCGTGGTCCTCACCAGCAACTTTGCCAAGTCCGTGGTGAACCTGGCAGATGTGGTGAGCAACCCGCCTTTCCCCTCCCTCTCACCCCAAACTCCCTACCAGCCACATATATCCTTGGGGTGAGCAATCGAGGGCACTACCAGCCACTGAACCCCACTTCCTGGAAGCACAGACTGAAGCCCTCCTCCAGCCTTATTCCTCCCGACACCCACTCCCACCCTCCAGCTTTCTCCCCATCTTCTCCCATCTGGGCCCAGATGTACAAGGAACAGCTCAATACCCGGATAGTGCTGGTTGCCATGGAAACATGGGCAGATGGGGACAAGATCCAGGTGCAGGATGACCTCCTGGAGACCCTGGCCCGTCTCATGGTCTATCGGCGGGAGGGCCTGCCTGAGCCCAGCGATGCCACCCACCTTTTCTCGTGAGTCCCCCACCCCATGCACCCTGCCAGCCTCTGCTGATGTCTGCAGTGCTTGGGGTTACTGAACACCCGCTCTGCGCCAGGAGATCATGTGGGGTCTGGGACTGGTCCGTCTCACCTTGTACCTGCCCCCAGCCACTTGCAACTGGCTGGGCATCCTCCCCTGCATCTTAAGTCGATGCCCCTTTTCCCTATCCCTGGTCACTTCTGCCCATCTCCTCCCCTTCGTTTGCTCTTCCCTTTTCAAACTGTCCCAGCATCCCTTCCTGGAGGTGAGGGGCGGGGAGGGGGCGCGAACCTGATACAAGGTCCTTGCAATCACAGGTGATCTAATGAGACCCTCTCATTTGGCTTACGGGCAAACAAACCCCAAGAGGGGAAAGGGTTGCCTGAGATCACACAGGCTGGCGGGAGGGCAATACCGACCTCCCCAAGGAAGGGCTCTACTGGGGGGGGGGGCTCCCTGGCTGCCCCTCACAGCCATGGGAGCCACGATGGGAAGGGCGGGAGGACTTCCTGACAACCCTCTCCCTTGCAGGGGTAGGACTTTCCAGAGCACCAGCAGTGGGGCCGCCTACGTAGGGGGCATCTGCTCTCTGTCCAGGGGTGGGGGAGTGAATGAGGTGAGCAGTGTGGGGGAGGGCTGAGGGCAGGAGCCCTGTGCCTTTGGGAGGGATGTAAACATCGTTGTGTTCCATATTTCTCACCCCCAAGTACGACAATATGGGGGCCATGGCAGTGACCCTGGCCCAGACGCTGGGTCAGAACCTGGGCATGATGTGGAATAAACACCGGAGCTCAGCAGGTATCAAGGAAGACCCCATATGGCCCCATAACCAGCCCAGACCCACCCTCAGCAGTTCCAGAAGTGAAAAGGGTGTCCGTGGCAGGGGGGAGGTGTCCACCCTCCTTTCCATACACCTGGCTCGCCTCTTAGGGGACTGCAAGTGTCCGGACAACTGGCTGGGCTGCATCATGGAAGACACGGGGTGAGTTTTGGGGACCAAATCAGGGGAAGGCTTTGGACGAGGAGAATCCCAGAAGAGCACTGGGTGACAGTCTGGACTTGGTGGCCTCAAGAGGTCCGGCTGTCAGGACCACTCAGGATTCCAAGAAACCCATTTTTCTGTGGGACACTGCACAGGGAGACCCCATTGCCCCGCGAGGCACCCAAACTAACCAGCCTGTAGTGCCCACCGTCGCCACTGGGCGCCGCCACAGTCCTGTTTCCTCCGGGCGCTCCTACTTCTGACTCTCCGAGTCCGCGCAGGAAGGGGACAGGAGCGACCCCCCGCCTGACGGGCGGGCAGGAGGGTTTCTGTGCAGACTCCGTGCACACAGATCCTCAGCCTCCGCGACAGGGTGACCGAGTCCCCGGTGCAGCCCATCCCCAGTCTTGAGAAGGGTGGGCTGGAAGGGAAGGCGCGGGCCGGCACCCATGGCAGCGGCCCCTCATGCCCGCCCAGGTTCTACCTGCCCCGCAAGTTCTCGCGCTGCAGCATCGATGAGTACAACCAGTTCCTGCAGGAGGGCGGCGGGAGCTGCCTCTTCAACAAGCCCCTCAAGGTACCAGCCCACGGGCGGGGGACGTGGGAGCGCGGCTTGGGTCGGGGGCCAGTCCGACTCCTGACACCCCGTCCCGGCCAGCTGCTGGACCCCCCTGAGTGCGGAAACGGCTTCGTGGAGGCAGGGGAGGAGTGCGATTGCGGTTCTGTGCAGGTGAGCGGCCAGTGCCTGGGGGCAGCCGGGGAACTAGATTATGGGTGCGGCGACCTGGGGGTGGGCCAAGGCAGGATCTAGGTGCGGAGGGCCCGGGCTCGCCGGGCTCCCCCCCTTCTCCCCGCGTCCCTCAGGAGTGCAGCCGAGCGGGCGGCAACTGCTGCAAGAAGTGCACCCTGACTCACGACGCCATGTGCAGCGACGGGCTCTGCTGTCGCCGCTGCAAGGTGAGGGGAAGGGGGCGGGGCAGGAGGGAATAAGGGGTGGGGTTTAGAGCCGAGGAGCAGCGGGAGGCGGGCAAACGCGAATGGGCGGGGCCTGGAACGAAGAAAGCGCCAATGGGGGAGGAGGAGGGCGGAGCGTGCGGGGCTGTTGAAGGCGTGGCTGCGAGGAGTGGGCGGGGCGGAGCCGAGGTCCCGCGTGGGGCGGCTGAGTGGGGGCGGGGAGTCCAGGATCCTGGGGCGGGGGCACCCCTGCCTGAGCCCTGAAACGCACCCTTTCTCTCCTTAGTACGAACCGCGGGGTGTGTCCTGTCGAGAGGCCGTGAATGAGTGCGACATCGCCGAGACGTGCACTGGCGACTCCAGTCAGGTCTGCCCGGCCGCCCTGCAGAACCCCGCGGGTGGACGCGGGGGGGGGGACCCCTAATCCTATCGTTTTGGCTGAGTCGGGGAGACGACTGTTCTCCGCACCCCTCTGTTCCCTTGCTGGCGTCGCCGCCGCTGATTAGCCTCAGTTTCCTCATCTGAGAAATGGGTTGTTGGTGCCTCCTGGCTTTACTTTTTCAATTATAAACAGTATTTGTCGTCTGACTGGTGTTCCCAGCGCCTGCAGCGGCCCTGGTGTGCGCCAGGGATTGGAGTGGATGATATTAGCTACCATCGCTTAAGGCCTTCTTATGTGCCAGGCATTTAGTTCTCCTGGGAAGTGGGTGCAGGACGCAGGATGACCGGAGAGGCTATGGGACTGGCCACCTGTACCATCAGAGTTCCAACCCAGACCTTTCTTGACATGGAAGTACCCTGAACATCAGCCCCACTTGGGGGGCATTAGGCCACCCCTTCCTCCCTGGGGCCAGCCTCGCCTCGCAGGCCTGGGGCTGCTCTGCTCAGTCCAGCCCCTCTCTCTACAGTGTCCCCCCAACCTACACAAACTGGACGGTTACTACTGTGATCATGAACAGGTATGGTGGTGTGGGGGCTCCTCCCCTTGGAGCTTTGGGCTCAGTACAGTTGTCTCCACTCTGCACAGCATGTCAATCCCTTTTGTCTCTTGAAATCCCTTAGGGCCGCTGCTACGGAGGTCGCTGCAAAACCCGGGACCGGCAGTGCCAAGCCCTGTGGGGCCACGGTGGGTCTGGCTAGGAGTGGGAGCGGGGCCTCTGGAGAACCCAGAATCAAGAGTCTGAAGAGGGGGCAGGTTCTGGCTAAATACGCCTTCCACCGAAGGTGCAGCTCCTCAGGCTCTCGGGGTCCCAGTCGGACCAGGGTTCAGCCGTCCTGTTGGAGGTGCAGACCTGAGGTGCTGGGTGGGTTCTGTGACTGGGGTGACACCTTGCATCACCTTCTTACAGTGGCTGCTGATCGCTTCTGCTATGAGAAGCTGAATGTGGAGGGGACAGAGCGTGGCAACTGTGGGCGCAAGGGCTCAGGCTGGGTCCAGTGCAATAAACAGTGAGTTCCCGAGGCCCCTGGTCAGTCTCCCCAGCCCTGGGGCTGGGTTTCTGGTTTTGTTTGGTTGTTTGCTTGTTTATTTTCAGAGATGCAACCGTAGGTTCTTCTAGGATATGCCTGTGAGTCCCGATGGGAGGACATGTAAACAATCGGTGTGGGGAGAAGGCAAATTCAGTTGGATCAGGGTCAGACTTGGGACTTTGTCTCCCCACCACCCCAACAGGGACGTGCTCTGTGGCTTCCTCCTCTGCGTCAATATCTCCGGGGCTCCGCGGCTGGGGGACCTCGGAGGAGACATCAGCAGTGTCACCTTCTACCACCAGGGCAAGGAGCTGGACTGCAGGTATTGGCGGGGACCCCGGCTGGGAAAAGGGAGGTTGCGGCTGTGACGGGAGGGGCATGTGCGGAGGCTGGCTGTGCTGTTTCCCCCCAGGGGTGGCCACGTGCAGCTGGCCGATGGCTCAGACCTGAGCTACGTGGAGGATGGCACGGCCTGTGGGCCCAACATGCTGTGCCTGGACCATCGCTGCCTGCCAGCCTCTGCTTTCAACTTCAGCACCTGCCCGGGCAGTGGGGAGCGCCGCATCTGCTCCCACCACGGGGTGGGTGCCTGGAGGCCTGGGGTGGGAGGAGACCCTTGGCAGAGGGCAGAGGGCCCTGCTTACCGTGACTGGCCCTACCCCACCTCTAGGTCTGCAGCAACGAAGGGAAGTGCATCTGCCAGCCAGATTGGACAGGCAAAGACTGCAGTATTCACAACCCCCTGCCTACATCTCCTCCTACGGGCGAGACGGAGAAATATAAGGGTGAGGCTGGCACTGGCCGAGGTCGGGCTCTGTCTTTGCTGTTTGCCATGCTGGTCCCTGCTAACCGAGCCTTGCCCTCCCTCCTCAGGTCCCAGCGGCACCAACATCATCATTGGCTCCATCGCGGGGGCTGTCCTGGTTGCAGCCATCGTCCTGGGTGGCACAGGCTGGGGATTTAAGTAAGAGACACCTCCCCCTACATCCCCTCGGGTCCTGGGGATTTTCAGAACCCCAGGCTGTTGGAGCGGAGGGGGCCCCTCTGAGAGATTAGCTAAGTCAGAGCTCACTCATCATGGTCCAAGCCAGCCATAGGGTCTTGTTCTGACACTTTAAAAAATTAGTTGCTCACATTTTAAAAACCCAGGGATTTTCACATTAACAGTGCTGGTTTCCAGCTTCTCTTGAAAAATGAGACGATTGGGCCCCACTGTGCCTCAGTGTGATCCAGCCACAGAGTTGCTGAGCAGCACTGCCCAAGACAGGGCCTGTGTCCTCCCTCTCTACGCCCCACCCAGCGACGGGTTCTGTGGGCATCCGAGTCTGGGGCTCTGGAGCTGGTCCAACACCCTCAAGGTGCTAAGGAGGGGGCCTGGGGCCCAGGGTCACGCAGTGAGTTGCAGAGTCAAGACTCCAACCCACTATCTCTCCCTGGGTCTGTCCTTAGTGACCAGGCCCCAGGGCCCCTGGCCCGTCTCTGGGGCAGGGGGTCTCATGAGAACTGAAGGCCCCGCTCTGAGAGGAGGAGAAGGTCGCAAATGGCCTCTTTTCCTTCCCCTCTCTGCCTGTCCTTTGCTTGTCTCCTGAAGAAACATCCGACGAGGAAGGTATGACCCGACCCAGCAGGGGGCAGTGTGATGCTGGCCACATCATCCCTCCGCTGTCCCTGTCTCCATCTCATTTGTCACCTCGCATTCTGTTGATGGGAGCTGAGAGCTGATTCCCCCACCCCCACGGTCACTGCTGTCGCTGCAGGGGTGGGAGAGGCCCCTCTCCGCTTGGGAGGGAAGTCCTTAGCCTGCCCTTGTCACTTCCTCTTGCCCAGCCACCCCCTCAGGCCCTGGTCCACTGGCTCTTGCTCTTCCTGTGGCCACACCACTCTTGGCCAGGGGGACGCTGGCGCTGTGCCCCCAACCCCCTTCCCTGCTCTCCGCAGCCCCCATCCCCTGGAAGGGAGCCTCCCTCTGCATCCCATCTGTTTTGTCTTGCATGTCACCACTGTCTGACCTCCTGCCAGCTCCCCTCCCTGGCCAGCCTTTGACTTGCTGCCCCCAGGGCCTGGCTTGGGGCCTGAGGAGTCGCTCTCTGGGCCCTGCCTCTTATGATTCCCCGTGCCCCCTCTCCCTTCCAGATCCGGAGGTGCCTAAGTGCCACCCCCTCCCTCCAAGCCTGGTGCCCACATCTCAGCCATGAACTAGGAGGCTGCCTCCACCCAGCCATGGAGGGAGGCACCATGCAATGTCTTCCGGGCCCAAGCCTTTCAGCTCCCGGCCCCATGGGGGTGTGGGTGGGGGGCTGTGGCCCGGCCGTCGCACCATCAGGGTGGACCATGCCAGGGCCATTTCCCTCCTGGTCCCCTTCCCCACCTCACGTGGCTTTGGCCTTGCACACCAACTCTCCCCGTGTGAATGTAGCTTCCATCATCAGGCTGCCACCGCTCAGGTGGTGAGGGGGGGCTAGAGGGATGCTCCAAGGGGCATGGCCTGGGATGGCCCTTCCTCCAAGCCAGGCAGCTGGGACAGGGTTTTAGCTTTCTGGGACTTAGGGAGAGGGGCTGACATCTACTTTAAAAAACAAATCTGAATTTTAACTGATGAATGTAACTCGGGGGTGCTGGGGCCAGGGCAGCTGTGGGGATGTTTTGAAATCTGTGGGAGGGACTGGAGGAACTGAGGCATGGCCATCCCCTGGGATGACCACACCTGAAGTCTTCGCACTGAACACGGACGTCCCCAGGGGCCGCATCCTTGCCCGCTCCCCCCTCTGGGCCCTGCGGAGCTTGGAGAGGAGTCTGAGTGCTGATTCAAACCAAAGCTGCCTGTTGCGTGCCCACGCCTAGATGATGGGTGCGGCGACCACGTGCCCCAGATTGTCTCTCATTCTAAAACGACCATCCTGCTGTCCTCGCCAGGATGCATGTATTCGAGGGTCTACAAAATAGTCCCTGAAATAAAACGGCACCTTCCCCCTTTCCAGAAGGGTGACTGTGGGGCTGACTCAGGGTTTAGGTGCCCCCTGGGGTGGCCTAGAGGTCCCAACTGGGCCATCTTTTCCTGGGAGGACTCTCCCAAGCAGGGAAGGCCAGAGGTGGCCCAGTGCCTGGAGGATCAGGAGCTCTGCCTGTGATGTGCATAAGGAGGTAGGAAAAGGCAGGTCTCATGTATGATCCTCGGCTTCTAGAAAACTCCTCAAGGCCCTGTCAAACCCATCCCACTTCTTACCCAATTCCAGGGCCGAGTAGTAAGTTTACAGTTGTCTACCCCCCATCCCCGACCCCATGTCCTCTGACGCCCCGCCCACTGCAGTGACAGACCGGCAGAGGCCAAGCAGAGTTCCTCAGTTCTCCAAACCAAGTCCTGCCCGTGGCCTTCCCTCGTGACTCTCGCTTGGGACAGAGGAGCTCTGGCTCCTTGACTGTTGAAGACCAGCTGGCAGGGGTCAAAATGGGGGTCAAACTACCTATGGATGAAAGCCACAAATGAATGGAGCCCCTCCCCCCAGGGGTACCCGCCCAGACCCAGCAGGGATTCCTGGACACCCCCGGGCCTTTGAGCTGCCTGTTTCAGTCCCTCTGCTTCTGGGGCATCTTTGAAGGGGAATCATGGAGGAGACAGCTCCCTGTTTATCTGCACCCCCCTCAGGGCGAACTGAGGACTGAGACCCATGGACGCCCTTCGGGGGGCTGGATTGCGGCTGCAGTGGGGTCCTTGGTACTGAGCTTCAGCTGGCACTGCCCAAGCAGAGAGGATGGTGGAGTACCCTTCTAGCCGGTCCTGCTACACCAGCACCCCGAGCTGGGGCAGGAGGGCGAGGGTTGGGTTTTGCACTATTGCCGCGATGCCTGAAGGCACCCTCTGGTGGTGCACGCACGCGCACAGGTGGCCGATGAATCTGGCACAAGCATTTGGAGCTGCGTCTCCGCACAAGTGTGAATACCTCTGCACACACAGACGTGACTGTGTGCGTGCGGGGCGGGGTGGGGCGGGGGTGGAGAACTGAAGACTTCCTGTGACTAGTCCTTGTGGCTCCCAGCTGTCTGCATCCTCCTGCCCGGACCCTGGCAGCGCCCAGGGACGATTAGAGGCTGCCTCGGCCTGGGCCTGGGCCTGGATCCATCTAGCATCTTGTAAATATGTCATCTAGGGTTCGGGGTGGGGAGGCAGGGACAGAAACAGCCATTAAAGATCCTCTGTGGAGGCTCACACCAGCCTGTGTCTCTCCTTTGCGTCAGAGACCGCACTGTGACCAGGGGACCCTTCCCTGTGCTTCCTGGCGCTGGAGGAAGGGTGATGATATGGATGATGGAGGGGGTGGGGGATGGGCACTGGAGGCAGCACAGACTTTTCAATCTACCGCCAGGAAATAGACACAGACTGGGTGGAGGGTCTGGCCCTTCCGCTTCCTCTCTCCTAAGATAACGGCCGCTGGTTTCAAAGCAGAGCAGCGGGGAAGTGAACTGGGAGCATCTTACTAAAAGGTGGGAGACCAGAGCTCCCAGGAAGGGGGCCGGGACTGCCGATCTCAGGGCACAGTGCTCTCGGGCCCTCAGGGAATTTGTTCTCCCACCTCTGCTGCACCCGGGGCAGGAAGGAACTGAGCAAGGCTGAGAGCTCCTCCCCGCTGGGGACCCAGTTTGAGCCTGCAGGGAACTGTGGCTCTGGGAGTCCTGCTAGTTCAGGGGAAAGATAAGTGAGAGAGGCGGGGACAGGGAACAGGACCCGGAGGATAGAGGGGAGGTACTGGGAGCAAGAAACAGCGGCAGCAGGCAAGGGCCTCGGGGGAATGAGCAGCTGGAAGCTCCCGATCTTAGCCCCACTCCCCATGGCCAGGCCCACATGGCAAGTGCTCCATAGCCACATGTAGCCCGTGGCTTCCATGTTGGGTAGCGATAGTGTAAGTCTAGGGTCTAGACAATAACTGATGCTATTACGTTGCAATAGCTAAGCCCAGGAAACGGAAATAAGGCGGGACAGAAGAGAGGGCACAAACTGTAGGAAGAAAGATTGGGATCAGCTGCCACAGACCAGAGCTCATTAAAGGCAGGGGGGATCTGTGTGTACTTTCTAGAAGGCAAGCGGGAAGCCAGGATGACTTGGGCAGGATTGGGGGATTGTAACTTGACTTAGTCGGAGACTTAGATGTGCTCGGCCCTGAATGAGGCTTCCTCCCTCCCCCTCCCCCTGTCCCTTCCCCTCCCCCAGGAACTTGCTGTAGAAAAACCATTTCTATCAGAGGAAACAGGAGAGAGGTGCTGAGGAAGCCGCCGCCTGCCTCAACGACTTGGTGGGCGAGTCAGTAATGGCTTTGGCTTTTGGTCTTTGAAGGTGGAGATTCAGTCTCATTTCTTGAGGAACCACAGGTACATTTAAGAGAGGAAGACCTGCATACCTCACACAGCCCCTGAGGACTGCCCGCCAAACCCAGGACGCCTGGAGCCGCACCTGTGGTGTTGGGGGGAGGGGGGAGCGCCTTAGGCCTTCTGGAGCCGAGAGCGAAGGCGGCACAGAAAGTTGGTTATCGCCGTGGCTCCAGCTGTTGCTATCGTGGCCTTTAGGATCCTAAGCTCTGCTGAGCTGGAGATCATCCTTGGGGACGCTCCAAAACGGGCCCTGGCAGCGGGCAAAGGCGCTCAGAAGGGCCGGGTCCCTGGGCCTTTGAGAGGTGTCTCCCTGCTTCAGGAGGTGCATGGGCCCAGGAGGCCACAGAGAATCTCCTCCACGCAGAGCGCTGGCGAGAGCCTCCCACCCCGCCACACGCTGCATTCCAGCTCGGCTATTTATAAGGGGACGAGGTGCCACTCGCCCCCCCCCCGCCCCTGTCCTCAGAATGCTGACATAACACCCCTAAAGCCTGACTGCCCTCTGCTCTTCCACAGAGCTCTTCACACAGTCCATCTGACCATGAGTGGAGATGGAGCCTGGCCCAGCCCCTGGTGAAGGGACAAGGACGGCAGCGTCCAGCGCGCTCTCAGCTCTGTGCCGCCTCGGGCAGGCCTGGCCGCTGGGCTCCGTCGGGGCCCCCACTGCCTTCTTAGGCAACGCTGCTTCGCTGCTTCGATTGGGCTCTGAAGTCCTAACTGTCCCAACCCCACCCCGACCCCTCGTGCACAGTCCTGGCCTTCTGCCACCTGAACCCCTGCCCACTTGGCAGCCTCCAGGCTTCCTGACAAGTGTCTGACCAGCTGCCAATCTCTATTCTCCCCCAAGAACCGTCTGCTTCTCCCTGGCAGCTGTAGTGCCCACTTGGGTTTAAAAATAAACTCCCTGTCTGCCTCTCTCCAACCTGACCCCCAGGAACTTCCTCCAGGGTGAGCCTGAGCCTGGCTGCCTCCAACACAAGGAGCCGCCATCCCCGCAGAGGCCAAGGCATCTGTCCCAGGTCAGACTAGGAAGCTCATCCCAGGAAACTGCATCTGGTCAGGAGGCACCTGTCACTTCTCTCATCTGGGTCATTTCTGGTTGAGGATTTCAGCACAGGAGTGGGGTGGTGGGAGGCAGGGCTGCTCTGAGGGGGAGAGACTCTCAGGGTTGCCCAAATTGGCGTCATTACAAAACTGTAGTCTCCAACCTTTCCTGGGCGCGCACAGCAAGGACGCAGGGAGGGGCGCCTCCCTCTCCTGCCATTGAAGTCCACCCCTCCTCATGCCACCCAACCTCTACTCACCCAGGTAACTTCTCCCCCCAACTTCACTCTCAGTCTGAAACCCACTCTTAAGGCCATGCAGCGCCCCACTTGCATTCTTACCAATGCTCTTGGGTCCTCCCCCCCAAAAAAGGTCCCCTTTACATTGAACCCTAGTGCTTCCTACCTTCTGAGGACATCATCCTTACCAACCCTCTCCCCTGCTATCTCTTTCTTCTTCCCATAGCCCTAGACCTTTCCGGCTTTAAAAATAAGAACAAAAACCACCCTCTGGCCACCAGCCCCCATCTTTCCAGCCACAATTCTTTTTTTCTTTTTTTAACCCTCACCCCAGGATATTTTTCCATTGATTTTTTAAAACATATTTTGATTTTTCACAGAGAGGAAGGGAGAAGGATAGAAAGTCAGAAACATCGATCAGCTGCCTCCTGCACACCTCCTACTGGGGATGTGCCCGCAGCCAAGGTACATGCCCTTGACCGGAATCGAACCTGGGACCTTCAGTCCACAGGCCAACGCTCTATCCACTGAGCCAAAGTAGCTAGAGAACAGCCACATTTCTTGATAGAAATGCCTGCGGCCGACACATTTCCTCATCACTCTCCTGTGCCGAGCCAGCACAGCCATGGCGGACCTGAACAGGCCCCTGTTCCCCATACTCAGCCCCACGCCAGCACAGCCAGGTTCAGTGAGCCTGAGGGGTGGTGAAGGATTAAGAGAAGACAAACAAGAGAAGAAAGCTGGGTCTGGGTGGGAAGCTGCCCTCTTTGGTGGAGAGACAGCGCCACAGCCTGCCACCTGAGTCTTTATTTTATAGCCAGATTCCACGAGGCAAAGTAAGGGCTGGTCAAGATGTTTACAATGTTCTTGCAGGTTTGGAATCTACTCAACTGCACGCACCTGATCAAGCTTTGTTTACTTGCTGCACCTCCCGCAGCTCTTATCACTCAGCCACGGGGGACCACAGGTTCTGACCATAAGGTCAAGCTTACGAGGTTCAACCATAGCCTTTGCTAGACTTGTGCTGGGACTTGCACGTGGCTTTGCCACGAGAGGATCGTGCCCTCATTAGTCCCAGGCTTGAACCTGTCCAAATGCGGTAGCCGCGCTCCACACCCATCCAGGCCTTGGGGCACACTCTCAAGATGGCCACCTCCCCATGCATCTCCTTGTCTATCCCATCATCTGGATCCTAGCAAGTCACTCCGCTCCGCCTGCTGTTCCTCTCCAGTCCCTCCTCACCCCTGGAGCCGGGCTTAACTGTCTGTCCCCTACTTGCCTCTCCAGCTCGTCTTGGGCCCTTCTTCCCCTTTCGGTCCCAACCTTAGGAATATCGTTCAGTTTCTTGGTGGTTCTCGCCCTTGGACCTTGTCCTCATTTACAACTTCACCCCCACTGTACCTGTGACATCCTCTAGGGCCCAGTTTATGTCACTTGCTCCAGAGAGCCAGCCTGGGTCGGGGGTCTCCCCCACAGAGCACTCAGCACTCTGCCTGGTGAAAGCCGCTCTACCCGCCACAGGCAGCGTCAGGGCCATGGAGAGGGGGGCTGGGCTGCCCTTTACAGCAAGTAAGCTGGTGCCTGCAACATTCGTGGTGTTTAATAAACGTCTGTTGAATGAGAAATAGCAGTGCCACCCTAAGACTAAAGCAGGCGAGATGGTTGTGTGTTGGGCTAGGAGGGGGAAAAGTAAACATAACATTGGGCTGGCCCACAACGGTTCTGTGTAACTGGCTTTGAATCTGGAATCTGACCGGTTTTGGGGGCGTGGAAACCAGTTTCAGCTGAGACATGGCCCATGGCACGTGGTCCCTGCGGAAATTTCTTTCCAGCGGCACAATGGGAAGAGAATCCAAAGAAAGAATCTGGATTATATTCTCAATCCAACTAGATTCCTCTTCGCCTTTTTGATGTGTCAGTGGAAACATCATTCTCTCAGCACCAGGCACCCCCATCGATGAGGCCTTAGAACTCACACCCCTAGTGACGGGGCTTCCTGGGGGCTGGGCACTGACACGGCATCACAGGTGCCCCTCACACTCGCCAAGTGAGCCAGGGCTGTTGCTAGTCCCACTTCACAGGTGAGGAGCCGCAGTCTTAGGAGATGCGTCCCCGCTTAGAACACTCACCTGACCATATGCAAAAGCCTCATTTTCTGCGACTACATCACAACACCCAGTCTTGCTTTCCATCTCTGCATCCTCCGCAGAGCCTGCACATAGAACCTGCGTGCGGGACCAGCTAACTACACATCCTCATCGGCGAGGACGCTGATGCAGGCCGCTCTGCGGCACAGAATGGAGACAGCCGCACTGAGGGAGAACAGGCAGCTGCTCCAACACCAGAGCCAGCCACCCCTTTGCAGGACTTTTATGGGTTCTTCCTGTTCTGAGTATTTCATAAATGTCAGACTTACAGTGTTTACTTACTAAAATACTTGCCCAGACTCTCCAGAGACTTAGGAGGAGAGAATGAGATAAAGAAAAAGTCCTAATAGTCAGTGTTGTTGAAAAGGGGATGGAGCCCAGAATCCTGTTCATCCAGACAGAACTGGGGAATCTGGAGAGCAGATCCTAAGAAAGTATCAACATCTCACTTGATTCCTCCTGCAAACCGTCTCCTCGACCTTTGTGTGAATTCCTACAATGATGGGAAACACACCTCAAAAACACAACAGGTTCTTTACCAGAAAATTTAAAATTGGTCCTGGCTGGTGAGGATCAATAGTTAGAGCGTCCTTCTCCCCCTTCCTCCCGCCTCCCACCTCCCCACCCCCACCCCCCACACATACACACACACTGAAGGGTCTCAGGTTTGATTTCGGGTCAAGGGCACGGTCCTGGGTTGCATGTTTGATCTCTGGTCCCGGTCAGAGGACATTCAGGAAGCAACCAATGAGTTGACACCTCTCTCCCTTTCCTTCCCTCCCTCTCTCCCTTCCACTCTTTGCAAGAGAAACATCAATTGGCTGCCTCCTGCATGCCCCCTACCAGGGACTGAGCCCAATCCAGGCATGCGCCCCAGCCCGGGGAATCTGGGTGACCTCGAGTGCCACAGGGACGATGCTCAATCCACTGAGCCACACTGGCCAGGGCTGCTTTTACAATTCCACAA